>CM029014.1:224626845-224803862 GCA_016801055.1 Panax notoginseng
TTTGTCGGAATGGAGGTATTAAAAATTAGGGTTTTTGAGATATTTTGCGGGGGTTATAATTTTTAATCCGACGTTGGATCGTGGTAATTTTTGGATATGTTATACATATATAGTTGAGTATATGTCCACAATTTTGAACCGTTTAAAAATGAACGTATGATTTGTTATGAATTTTACGAGATGACTGGTTCAGAAATTGTTGAATTTTCGGAGTTTATCATTTTGGTGGAAAATTCTAGAATTGGTGGGCCCCACTTGTGGTTGGTGAAGAAATGTGCTGAATTATATTTCAAATGTGGTGGGTGGGAATAGTAGCAGGTAAAGCCATCAGGTTGCAGGTCAAACCTACCAAAATTTTCCTATAAATAGAGGGCTAAGTTAGAATTGAAAATCACCAGAAAAAGCTTCTGCTTTCTCTCTTTCTCTCTCTAGATTATGAAGCATATTTTGTGAGTTTTTAGATACTTGGTGAGTTGCTATTCATCAGTGCAAGTTTCCTTCAGCCTTATACCGATCAGAAGTACTGCTCTTTTGAGGTAAGGGATAGTAAGGGATATTAAGGGATTTTAAGGGTTGTTATGATTTTCAGTTTCGTAATTTTTCTGATCTTCAAAAATTCTGAAAAAATTTGAAATGATATTTTGATGAGTTTTATTGATTGTGTCCAAAAATGGTGATTTTTGGATGTATAGATTGAGAGTTATGAATTTTATGAGAAAAGACTATTTTAAAAGTAACCGCTTATAATTCCTTGTGGTTAACTCCAAAATTGATGAAATTTTATTGGGAGTACATAGTACATGTATATGATAGAAGTATACTCTGTAAATTTCAGAATTTTTAGACAAAAGTATAATTTTTGATAAATGTCTAAATATTCGGCTATTTTGGCCATATGAAAAATAGTAAATGACTTTTTAAAATTCTGAGAAAAATATATGTTCACTATGGGACTATATTATGCTAAATTCCAGAAAAGAAATATTTTTGGAACGGATTTGGTATTTTTCATGAAAATAGTCTAGTTATGAGAAAATGAATTAAATATGTTATGTGAAGTAAGAAAATTGGAAAATAGGATTTTATGGCTTGAGAATCCTATATGAGGTATATGCAGATTTTTGATGAGGGTTTTGGTTATTGATGATGAAATCTTAAGAGTTGGCATTTTATGATGATTAAATGCATTAATTAGTAAAGTGTAAACAATTTAAATAAATTGTTTATAAGCTTAAGAAATGTTATTCTTTCAATATCATTATACCGAAATATTGGTATGAATTTTATTGTGGAATTTCTACCTTTTTGTGTCGGTGTTACTATTCATGAGTTCTATTCACGAGTTACTATTCATGAGTTACTATTCACGAGTTACTATTCACGACAAAATTGGTTTCTTTTACTAACCAAATTATAGTTGATTTATGAATATTACTCTTGAGATTAAATCTATATGTTGATTATATTGATTTTATTATCATATATAACATTTTTATAACCCTGATGTTGAATTTCTCTTTCACTGAGAGTGTAAAGATGGGTAGATTATTGGTATGATCATGACTAGGGTTCTCTTTGGCCTGTAGTGCAAAGTTGAATTGTGACTGGTATGATCATGACCATTGAATTTATAATTGAATATCTTTAGCTTAAGTGCAAAGGTGAATTGATAACATGGTTATAATTATGGTTTATATAAATTCTGAAATGATTATATATTTCTTTGAGATATGAATATATTTGGCCTGTAGTGCAAATATGAATTGTTGAGGAATATCTTTGGCCTGTAGTGCAAAGATGAATTGTTGATGAATATCTTTGGCCTGTAGTGCAAAGATGAACTGTTGTTGAATATCTTTGGCCTGTAGTGCAAAGATGACTTGTTGATGAATATCTTTGGCCCGTAGTGCAAAGATGAAGTTATTAGTATGATTATGAACAGGAACTGTGATTTGGTATAACCATGATCTTTGATGTTTCAGGTGATGAAAATTATCTTCGTCCTGGATGAGAAGAGGAATTTAGAACTACAATTATGATTATGAGTTATTCATATGATTGTGGAAAGGAACTGTTGATTGATGTTACAGGGATAAAACATTGTTGGTGGATTTTTAACATGGAGAAGATAATAGACTTTATAGTCTATTTGACTCTTCTAATGGATTGCTCGTTCCGCTGCAACTATGGTTGAAAATTTTTATCATTTACCATATGTTCTAAATCTCTGATTTATTATTGATGAAGGCTATTGATAATTTATTATCTTTAGTCATGATATTCTTTACTGAGCTAGTTGTGCTCACCCTTTGCTTCACAATTCCTTTCAGGTAATAAGAGTGTAGCTGGGTCGAGCGAGGGTAAAGGGGAATAGAACGGTGGTCTCTAGCTGTGGTGTTCTGAAGCAGTATAGAAAAGTTCATTTAGTAGTTATATTTGGTGAATCCAATAGGGTAAGGTGTACCCAACGTTGGAAGGGTGGTTTGCCACTATCATACAAGATGTCTAATGACATACAACCTCGTGTCATCATAAGACAGGGATGTGCTCATCCACTTGCTGAGTATATATACGAGCACTACCTATATAATCTTGGTGTTTGTTTGAAGTATAATTCTCAATTAGAGACAGTGGAGATAATGATAAGTCAAGAGAAGACTCACCATTGGGAAGAATATGATAGTAATCTTCTCGTTTTTCTTTGGGGTCTATTGGGTCAACCAAGGATAATTCTGTGGCCATATGATATCTATCATAACCTAGACGCGTGGCCTCCCATGTACGAAGGTTTTCTTGAGCACTTCCCAAAGATTCTAATTTCTAAAACAGTTTTTGACTATACCTTTATGTAAGGTGTCATTGTGAGGTGATGTCCACGGTTGGAACATGAGTCACATTTGGTATATATTTGTATCCCAAACTCACAGCATATGTGTTGTTGTATTTTGCACGACAATTGTTGTAATAAAGTTGTAGTTATTTTTCTGTACCATGTATTTGGCGACTCAGAATGGGTTGGATGGAATGGACCTATTTTGGGGTTGTCACAGGTGGTATCAGAGCTTAGGGATATGATCTCTGGCGGAGATCGGGGAATATAACTAGGAGGGGAGAGATGAGTAAATCCTTCGCTAGTGTGTCCTACCTAAGCTTATTTGTTGGTCAGTCATAATATCGGGATATTATGTGATATGTTAATTTGTTTCAATTAACCCTTGTTTTGAAGCTGTATTCTAGAATGATATCTGAAATACAGGAGATGAGCAATGGAGAAATCATGATGACAGAAAAGATGGAATCTGAAATGAAAGGCAAGGTATTCTCAACTCTTTGAAATACCAGGTACGTAAATTTCGGGGACGAAATTTCATAAGGAGGGGAGATTGTAAGACCCCGAATTTTATGAAATAAAAGTATTCAATTTTTCTTATAATTACTATTCAGTAAATGGTTAAATTGATAAAGTTTAAAGTTATGGGTGAAATATGAATTTTTTTTTCAAAATAAGCAAGTGGTTATAAAATAATCATTGTTGTCGGGGAATATTCGTTTGGTCGTGGAATATTCTTTCTGTCGGGGAATATTCGTACGACGGCGCAGCTATTTGTGGGCCCCATAACGAATAACTGTCGGGTGAAGAAAACGACAAATTTGAGTTTTTACAAATAACGGCGTAGTTGTTACCGTTAACACTGTTGGAATACCCGGTGGTTAAAATACAGTAATACGCGTTATTGCACAGTAGCACACGGTATTGCATAGTATTTTTGAAATTATTGATTCTTACGTAAGAAGGCACTACTCAATAATTGTTACAGTAATTACTGTTCAATATTTTATTTTATTGATTCAATAATTGCTACGTTGAAATTTTATATTATTGTTGTTCAATAATTGTTGCTGCACAGTATTTTCATTATCAGATCAATAATTCATATTATTTGAATAATATTATTAGATAACATTATTGGCAATGTCTAGAAAGTTCTGTCTAAGGAGAGGTTTGGTCATCTAATTGCGCGCCAGTAAGGAGAAATCCTTATTGGAAAGCCCCCTCTTTCCTGGGAACGGCCTGGTTGTCATAAATGTGATTCTGTAATATTATTTGTGAATAATTAATTATTGATTCATATGATAAGGAAATATTTATTTTATGTGGATATAAATGAGGGATATATTTTTGTGGTTTAAAAATGAAGGAGTTAATGTTGAGGTTTTTTATCAGTATTTTTGTCGGAATGGAGGTATTAAAAATCAGGGTTTTTGAGATATTTTGCGGGGGTTATAATTTTTAATCCGACCGTTGGATCGTGGTAATTTTTGGATATGTTATACATATATAAGTTGAGTATATGTCCACAAATTTTGAACCGTTAAAAATGAACGTATGATTTGTTATGAATTTTACGAGATGACTGGTTCAGAAATTGTTGAATTTTCGGAGTTTATCATTTTGGTGGAAAATTCTAGAATTGGTGGGCCCCACTTGTGGTTGGTGAAGAAATGTGCTGAATTATATTTCAAATGTGGTGGGTGGGAATAGTAGCAGGTAAAGCCATCAGGTTGCAGGTCAAACCTACCAAAATTTTCCTATAAATAGAGGGCTAAGTTAGAATTGAAAATCACACCAGAAACATAAGCTTTCTCTCTTTCTCTCTCTATATTATGAAGCATATTTTGTGAGTTTTTAGATACTTGGTGAGTTTTATTCATCAGTGCAAGTTTCCTTCAGCCTTTATACCGATCAGAAGTACTGCTCTTTTGAGGTAAGGGATAGTAAGGGATAGTAAGGGATTTTAAGGGTTGTTATGATTTTCAGTTTCGTAATTTTTCTGATCTTCAAAAATTCTGGAAAATTTGAAATGATATTTTGATGAGTTTTATTGATTGTGTCCAAAAATGGTGATTTTTGGATGTATAGATTGAGAGTTATGAATTTTATGAGAAAAGACTATTTTAAAAGTAACCGCTTATAATTCCTTGTGGTTAACTCCAAAATTGATGAAATTTTTATTGGGAGTACATGTATATGATAGAAGTATACTCTGTAAATTTCAGAATTTTTAGACAAAAGTATAATTTTTGATAAATGTCTAAATATTCGGCTATTTTGGCCATATGAAAAATAGTAAATGACTTTTAAAAATTCTGAGAAAAATATATGTTCACTATGGGACTATATTATGCTAAATTTCAGAAAAGAAATATTTTTGGAACTGATTTGGTATTTTTCATGAAAATGGTCTAGTTATGAGTAAATGAATTAAATATGTTATGTGAAGTAAGAAAATTGGAAAATAGGATTTTATGGCTTGAGAATCCTATATGAGGTATATGCAGATTTTTGATGAGGGTTTTGGTTATTGATGATGAAAATCTTAAGAGTTGGCATTTTATGATGATTAAATGCATTAATTAGTAAAGTGTAAACAATTTAATAAATTGTTTATAAGCTTAAGAAATGTTATTCTTTCAATATCATTATACCGAAATATTGGTATGAATTTTATTGTGGAATTTCTACCTTTTTGTGTCGGTGTTACTATTCACGAGTTACTATTCACGAGTTACTATTCACGAGTTACTATTCACGACAAAATTGGTTTCTTTTTCTAACCAAATTATAGTTGATTTATGAATATTACTCTTGAGATTAAATTATATGTTGATTATTATATTGATTTTATTATCATATATAACATTTTTATAACCTGATGTTGAATTTCTTTCACTGGAGTGTAAAGATGGGTAGATTATTGGTATGATCATGACTAGGGTTCTCTTTGGCCTGTAGTGCAAAGTTGAATTGTGACTGGTATGATCATGACCATTGAATTTATAATTGAATATCTTTAGCTTAAGTGCAAAGGTGAATTGATCAACATGGTTATAATTATTGTTTATATAAATTCTGAAATGATTATATATTTCTTTGAGATATGAATATATTTGGCCTGTAGTGCAAATATAATGTTGAGGAATATCTTTGGCCTGTAGTGCAAAGATGAATTGTTGATGAATATCTTTGGCCTGTAGTGCAAAGATGACACTGTTGTTGAATATCTTTGGCCTGTAGTGCAAAGATGACTAGTTGATGAATATCTTTGGCCCGTAGTGCAAAGATGAAGTTATTAGTATGATTATGAACAGGAACTGTGATTTGGTATAACCATGATCTTTGATGTTTCAGGGTGATGAAAATTATCTTCGTCCTGGATGAGAAGAGGAATTTAGAACTACAGTTATGATTATGAGTTATTCATATGATTGTGGAAAGGAACTGTTGAGTGATGTTACATGGATAAAACATTGTTGGTGGATTTTTAACATGGAGAAGATAATAGACTTTATAGTCTATTTGACTCTTCTAATGGATTGCATGTTCCGCTGCAACTATGGTTGAAATTTTTTATCATCTACCATATGTTCTAAATCTCTGATTTATTATTGATGAAGACTATTGATAATTTATTTATCTTTAGTCATGATATTCTTTACTGAGCTAGTTGTGCTCACCCTTCTGCTTCACAATTCCTTTCAGGTAATAAGAGTGTAGCTGGGTCGAGCGAGGGTAAAGGGGAAATAGAACGGTGGTCTCTAGCTGTGGGGGTTCTCGAAGCAGTATAGAAAGTTCATTTAGTAGTTATATTTGGTGAATCCAATAGGGTAAGGTGTACCCAACGTTGGAAGGGTGGTTTGCCACTATCATACAAGATGTCTAACGACATACAACCTCGTGTCATCATAAGACAGGGATGTGCTCATCCACTTGCTGAGTATATATACGAGCACTACCTATATAATCTTGGTGTTTGTTTGAAGTATAATTCTCAATTAGAGACAGTGGAGATAATGATAAGTCAAGAGAAGACTCACCATTGGGAAGAATATGATGGTAATCTTCTCGTTTTTCTTTGGGGTCTATTGGGTCAACCAAGGATAATTCTGTGGCCATATGATATCTATCACAACCTAGAAGCATGGCCTCCCATGTACGAAGGTTTTCTTAAGCACTCCCAAAGATTCTAATTTCTAAAACAGTTTTTGACTATACCTTTATGTAAGGTGTCATTGTGAGGTGAGTCCACGGTTGGAACATGAGTCAACATTTGGTATATATTTGTATCCAAACTCACAGCATATGTGTTGTTGTATTTTGCACGACAATTGTTGTAATAAAGTTGTAGTTATTTTCTGTACCATGTATTTTGGCGACTCAAAATGGGTTGGATGGAATGGACCTATTTTGGGGTTGTCACAGAAACTCACAGAGTATCTAAATACTCACAAAATACACTCAATAATCTAGAGAGAGAAAGAGAGAAAACTTATGTTTCTGGTGTGATTTTCAATTCTAACTTAGCCCTCTATTTATAGAAAAATTTTGGTAGGTTTGACCTGCAACCTGATGGCTTTACCTGCTACTATTCTCACCCACCACATTTGAAATATAATTCAGCACATTTCTTCACCAACCACAACTGGGGCCCACCAATTCTAGAATTTTCTACCAAAATGATAAACTCCGAAAATTCAACAATTTCTGAACCAGTCATCTCGTAAAATTCATAATAAATCATACGTTCATTTTTAACGGTTCAAAATTTGTGGACATATACTCAACTTATATATGTATAACATATCCAAAAATTACCACGATCCAACGGTCGGATTAAAAATTATCACCCCCGCAAAATATCTCAAAAATCCTGATTTTTAATACCTCCATTCCGACAAAAATACTGATAAAAACCTCAACATTAACTTCTTCAATTTTAACCACAAAAATATATCCCTCATTTATATCCACATAAAATAAATATTTCCTTATCATATGAATCAATAATTAATTATTCACAAATAATATTACAGAATCACATTGATGACAACCAGGTCGTTCCCAGGAAAGAGGGGGCTTTCCAATAAGGATTTCTCCTTACTGGCGCGCAATTAGATGACCAAACCTCTCCTTAGACAGAACTTTCTAAACATTGTCAATAATGCTATCTAATAATATTATTTAAATAATATGAATTACTGATCTGATAATGAAAAATACTGTGCAGCAACAATTATTGAAACAACAATAATATAAAATATCAATGCAGCAATTATTGAATCAATAATAAAATATTGAACAGTAATTACTGTAACAATTATTGAGTAGTGCCTTCTTACGTAAGAATCAATAATTTCAAAAATACTATGCAATACCGTGTGCTACTGTGCAATAACGCGTATTACTGTATTTTAACCACCGGGTATTCCAACAGTGTTAACGGTAACAACCACGCCGTTATTTGTAAAAACTCAAATTTGTCGTTTTCTTCACCCGACAGTTATTCTGTTATGGGCCCACAAATGGCTGCGCCGTCGTACGAATATTCCCCGACAGAAAGAATATTCTACGACCAAACGAATATTCCCCGACAACAATGATTATTTTATAACCACTTGCTTATTTTGAAAAAAAAATCATATTTCACTCATAACTTTAAATTTTTATCAATTTAACCATTTACTGAATAGTAATTATAAGAAAAATTGAATACTTTTATTTCATAAAATTCGGGGTCTTACATATATATATATATATATATATATATATATATATATATATATATATATATATATATATATATATATATTGTCATCATTCAAAAGGGAAGAATGTTAGTTGTGAGACCCCAGATTTTATAAATAAAGATTTAAATTTTTTGAAATATTTTTTTGAATATTAAGGTGTGGATTTGAGATAATGTTATAGTTGTGGTAGTATTTAAAAATTTTGCAAAGTATGCAAGTTGTTATATAATATTCGATTGGTCGGGAAATATTCTTTTTGTCGGGGAATATTCGTACGACGACACAATCATTGGTGGACCCCACAATGGAATTATTGTCGGATTGAGAAAACGACAAAAAATACTTTATGAATATAACGGCGGAGGTTTTACCGTTAATACTGTTGAACTACCCGGTAATAAAAGTACAGTAATACGCGTGGTTGCATAGTAGTACACGGTATTGATTATTGATTGCTTATGTCATAAGTCACTCAGTTATACTCAATTATTGCTACAATAATTGCTGCATCATATTTCTCCTATTATTGATTCGATTATTGTCACAGTATCATCTGCATAATATGTTATTTTATTAATTCAATATTTGAGACGACAAAGTTATTCATATTATTAAATTACAATATTTACAATGTATAGAAGTTTTGTCAAGGAGAGGTTTGGTCACCTAATTGCGCGCCAATAGGGAGAAATTCTTATTGGAAAGCCCCCTAACGATCTGGTTGATAAATATTGTGAGTTATAATATTAATGATGAATGTTGTTCGGAGTTGAATTTGGAGACGCGGACGTGATATTTGTGTAAGACCCCAATTTTTATAAATAAAGATGAATTTTCTATAAATATTATTTTTAAATATTATGGAATAATTTTGATATAATGTTATAAGTTGTGGGTAATATTTATAAATTTTGCAAAATAAGCAAGTTGTTATAAAATATTCGTTTGGTCGGGGAATATTCTTTTTGTCTAGGAATATTCGTACGACGGCACAATCATTGGTGGACCCCACAACAGAAATATGGTCGTAGTTAGAAAACGAAAAAATTATCTTTCTATAAAAATAACGGCTGAGGTGTTACCGTTAAAACTGTTAAAACTGTTGAACTACCCGGTAGTAAAAGTACAGTAATACGCGTGGTTGCATAGTAGCGCACGGTATTGATTATTGATGCTTACGTAAGAAGTCACTCAGCTATACTCAATTATTGCTACAGTAATTGCTGCATCATATCTCTTATATTATTGATTCAATTATTGTTACAGTATCATCTGTATAATATGTTATGTTATTAAATCAATAATTGAGATGACAAGTTATAAATGATTAAAAATTGTTGAAAGGTTAAATATGTGTTAAAATAATTTGTGGTAATATTTATTTAATCCTTGATGTATATAAAGAGTCTATTATGAGACGTTTGTGGTAAGGTTAATTATTTATGGGGGGCCATATGTCATCATCTAAGAGTCTCTTTCGTAAATAGTAATTACTTTCGTAAATAGTAATTATTTTCGTAAATAGTAATTACCTTCGTCAATAGTATTTACCTTGGTCAATAGTATTTACCATGGTCAATAGTAATTACCTTGGTCAATAGTAATTACCTTCATCAATAGTATTTAGCTTGGTCAATAGTAATTACATTCGTCAATAGTATTTACCTTGGTCAATAGTAATTACCTTCGTCAATAGTAGTTGTCCCTTCAATATTACCAAGAGTCATTTGACCCTTCGTTAAGACCAAGAGTCATTTGACCCTTCGTTAAGACCAAGAGTCATTTGACCCTTCGTTAAGACCAAGAGCCACTCCCAATTTTTCTATAAATAGAGGCCTAGGGCTTCATTATTTTTCACGAATTCATTCAAGCTATAGAGAGAGAAAGTATAGAGAAAATAAGAGAGAGAGAAGAAAAGTATTCTGTGACGACCCCAAAATAGGTCCATTCCATCCAACCCATTCTGAGTCGCCAAATACATGGTACCGAAACAAATACAACCTCAGTAATACAATTGTCGTGCAAAATACGACAACACATATACTGTGAGTTTGAATACAAATACTCTCTACTAGAGATTATACAAACTCAAAATGAGTTCTTATTACAATTATTATCACACTATTTTATAAAATAGTGAGGACTGCTAACACCACTGACTGAAAATCTCACTCCGCACCCCGACTAGTTTCCGCTATATTCTCGCCTCCTGAGAAAAATGGAACAAAAAGGGTGAGCTCAACTAGCCCAGTAAAGAATATTATGACTAAGATAATATACAACAAATTATCATTAGTATTCAACAGGGAAAAATCTGATAGAATTTAATCGACAACAAGTTTTAGATCAACAACTGCAGCGGAAACAGCAATCCATTCGAAGAGTCAAGTAGAGAAAGAATTCTACTATCTTCTAAGATTTAAAAGTCCATCATCAATATTTATCCCTGTAACATCAATCAATATACATCTTGAATCAAATATTCATCTTTGCACTACAGGCCAAAGATATTCATTTGTATCATCAGTTGGTCATGTTCATCTCAACACCTGTTCATCTTTGCACTACGGGCCAAAGATATTCATCAGGTAATCATTCATCTTTGCACTACAGGCCAAAGGTATTCATTCGTATCATCATTTAGGACTGAGGATGATGAAAAATATTTTAGAGAAAACGAATCCAGTGAGATAATAGAACAAATATTAGGGATTCGTATTACAGTTTTATCCAAGTTCAATAATACTTCATAATAACCAATTTTAAAGCAGAATTCAAAAACAAAGACCAAAACATGGATACAATCAAAGATAGTAACCATAATAGATATTTTGGATAAAAAGAAGAAATTTTTATTTTTCGGTGAATAGTGTCGTATACGTGAATAGTAACCCCGACACCAAAAAGTTTCAAATTTGATAAAAAGATTATACCAACACTTCGGCATAATGATATTGAAGAAAATATCATTTAAGAAGAAGATAATACCCCTTACCTCAAAATACCAGTACTTCTGATCGAAATATCGGTGTAAGGCTGAAAAAACTTGCTCTGATGAATAGAAACTCTCAAAGTATCTAAATACTCACAAAATATACTCAATAATCTAGAGAGAGAAAGAGAGAAAACTTGTTTCTGGTGTGATTTTCAATTCTAACTTAGCCCTCTATTTATAGGAAATTGTTAGCACGCCGAAGCAGACTTAACCTGCAACCTGATGGCTTTACCTGCTACTATTTAAGCCTACCACATTTGAATAAAAATCTCAGCACATTTCTTCACCAACCAAGAGTGGGGCCTACCGATTCTAGAATTTTCTACCAAAATGATAAACTCCAAAAATTCAACAATTTCTGAACCAGTCATCTCGTAAAATTCATAATAAATCATACGTTCATTTTTAACGGTTCAAAATTTGTGGACATATACTCAACTTATATATGTATAACATATCCAAAAATTACCACGATCCAATGGTCGGATTAAAAATTATAACCCCCGCAAAATATCTCAAAAACTCTGATTTTTAATACCTCCATTCCGACAAAAATACTGATAAAAACCTCAACATTAACTCCTTCATTTTTAACCACAATAAATATATCTAACATTTATATCCACATAAAATAAATATTTCCTTATCATATGAATCAATAATTAATTATTCACAAATAATATTACAGAATCACATTTATGACAACCAGGCCGTTCCCAGGAAAGAGGGGGCTTTCCAATAAGGATTTCTCCTTACTGGCGCGCAATTAGGTGACCAAACCTCTCCTTAGACAGAACTTTCTAGACATTGCCAATAATGCTATCTAATAATATTATTCAAATAATATGAATTATTGATCTGATAATGGAAAATACTGTGCAGTAACAATTATTGAAACAACAATAATATAAAATATCAACGCAGCAATTATTGAATCAATAAAATATTAAATAGTAACTACTGTAACCATTATTGAGTAGTGTCTTCCTTCGTAAGAATCAATAATTCAACAATACTGTGCAATACCGTGTGCTACTGTGCAACAACGCGTATTACTGTATTTTTAACCACCAGGTATTCCAACAGTATTAACGGTAATAACTATGCCGTTATTCAATTTTATCGTTTTCTTCATCCGACAGTTATCCGTTATGGGGCCCACAAATAGCTGCGCTGTCGTACGAATATTCCCCGACAGAAAGAATATTCCACGACCAAACGAATATTCCCCGACAAAATGAATATTTTACAACCACTTGCTTATTTTGTAAAATTTTCACATTTCACCCATAACCAAAGTTATTATATCAAATCAATACCTTATTATTCACAATAATAAATAAAGAAAATTTGATTTTATTCATTAATAAGTCGGGGTCTTACATATTCTGCTACTTCACTTTTTTAAATATCCAGTTCTTTTAAGGTAGGGAATATTATTTGTTGTACTTCTTTCTTATTCATGAAGAGAACTGTTGTTGAAATAACCTGTATACGCGGTCTACCCTATACTTGGTGACATTCTTCTATTATTCTGTTGGAACATCCTGTCTGTGTGTTTTACACCGGACCTAGTTCCGTCTTTGTTAATATTCTGTTGGAACATCCTGTCTGTGTGTTTTACACCGGTCCTGGTTCCGTCTTTGTTAATATTCTGTTGGAACATCCTATCTGTGTGTTTTACACCGGACCTGGTTCCTTCTTTGTTATTATTCTGTTGGAACATCCTGTCTGTGTGTTTTACACCGGACCTGGTTCCATTCTTTATTATTATTCTATTGGAATATCCTGTCTGTGCGTTTTACGCCGGACCTGGTTCCATTATTTATTATTATGTCGGAATATCCTGTCGGTGCGGATTACGCCTGACCTGATTCCATTCTTTATTATATTCAGTTGATTAAAGTTTTGACATCTATACTCCATGAAATTTGTGGAATATCCTTGATATTTGCGCTTCATCTAGTATCTTTTCATGGAAATATTCTTCTGAGCATTCTTGAATTTTACACCACAAAGCAGTATCATGTTGACAATTTGGACGTTGTTAATTATTGGATAAATTAATTCTTGAACTTGTTTTATTGAATTCTTATATCATTATCATCATCCTTATGGTTATAAAATGTTGAAAGTCATCTGTGACCTGTAGTGCATAGATGGACTTGGTATGATTATGACCAGGGATTATTCGGTGTAATCATGACCGTAATGTTACAAGTGATGTGGTAAAAGTTCTCATTGGCCCGTAGTGCATTGATGGACAGTTGTTGGCATGATCATGACCATTAATGAATACACAAATATTTATGGCCCGTAGTGCATAGATAATTGTGGTCGTGATACTAAAGAATATCCTTGGCCGTAGTGCATGGGTGATTCGATGATTGGATTATTTATAAAGCTGAGTCTCAGCGATAATAGTGTTGAAAAACCTTTTAAATCATAGAAGATAGTAGATTTTATTCTCTACTTGACTCTTCTAATGGATTGCATGTTCCGCTGCAGTTAAACTTGATATTTGTTATATTTTATCAGTTTAACACTGTTGTAGGCTAATGATAATTTATTCTGCATTATCTTAGTCATAATATTTCTTACTGGGCTAGTTGAGCTCACCCTTTCTTTCACTGTTCTCTTCAGGAAATGAGAACGTAGCTGTGACTAGTCGGGGAACGGAGTGATGGTCCTAGATGGTGCATTAGTAGTCCTCACTATTCTGTGAAATAGTGTGATAATAATTGTAATGAGGACTCCATTGAGTTTGTATAATTTCTAGATGATAATATTTGTATTCAAACTCACAACATATGTTTTGTCGTATTATACACGACTATTGTATAATTAAGTTGTAATTGAATTTTTGTACCATGTATCTAGCGACCCAAGATGGGTGATGTATACCTAATTTTGGGGGCGTCACAGTTGGTATCAGAGCTTAGGGATATGATCCCTGGCTAAGATGTGAGAATAGAACTAGAAGGGGAGAGACGGGAATTCCTTCGCTAGTATGACCTACCTAAGTTTTTGGTATTTAATTGGTCGGTCAGAATATAGTATGATACATGTCAATTAACCTTTGTTTTGTGGCAGAATCTGAAAATGGCATCCGAGAATGTTGAGAATAGCAATGGAGCACAGGCGACCGTTGATTCACCACATATCAATAATCAGGATAATGTGCAACAGGAAGGCGACAATCCTCACGCAAACAACAACACTGACCAAATGATGAATGAACAAATGTTTAGAGGCTTTATGCAATTCATGCAACAGCAGGCGAGAGCGGATCCTGTCCACAACATAGGTGGAAATACTGAAAACTCTCGGGCGGTCACCGCTAAACAGTTCAAGGAGCTGGGACCACCGGAGTTTAAGGGAGAACCCAAACCACTTGTAGCTGAAACATGGATAAAGCAGATCACCAAGATATTTGATGTCTTGGGATGCTCCGAGGAGCAAAAGGTTCCCTTTGCCGCCTTTATGTTGCGAGGAGAGGCAGATTACTGGTGGGAATCGGTAAAGCGTACTCAACCTGCCGCACTGAAGATGTCTTGGGAGAAGTTCCAAGAGCTGTTTAACGACAAATACTTTCCCGAAAGTATTCGTCACATGAAGGAGGTGGAGTTTATCAAACTAGAGCAAAATAATATGACCGTGTCGCAATACGAGGCAAAATTTGCAGAGTTGTCCCGGTTTGCGTCCCACCTGGTGGATAATGAAGAAAGAATGACACGGCTGTTTTTAAGAGGTTTGAAGCCGGAGATACGTCAACATCTTATTTCTCATAAACTGTGTTTGTATTCAGATGTTGTAAATAGGGCTCAGTTGGTGGAGCGCGATAACGAGTCAACGCAACCAAAAGAGAGTAGCCGGCAAAATGATAATACTAGTGAGAGTAGTCATCGAAGCGGTGACAACAAGCGTGGAGGGAATCAACAGGCCAGAAATGGTAACCACTTCGGTGGCAATTAGGGCCAAAACAATAAGAATGGGCATTTTAAGAAAAGGAGATTCAACAATGATGGAAAGACGTCAGCACCAGCACCTGTCGTTAAGGAAGGAGAATGACCACCTATCATATGCTTCAAATGCGGAGGGGAGGGGCACATCAGTCCAAACTGCGCGATGCCATCCAAAGCATGTTATAATTGTGGAAGAGAAGGTCACTTAGCCCGATTTTGTCGTTTACCGAAGACAAATTCAGCTAGGATGGAGGCACCAAAGGCCGTCCCAGAAAAGTCAAAGCCGGTAGTGCAAGGGAGAGCGTTTGTTGTGACCTCCCAGAGAGCAAGAAACCCAAATGAGGTCATCACGGGTAAGCTTATCATAAAATCTAACGAAGTCTATACTTTATTTGATACCGGTTCTACCCATTCTTTTATTTCTCCTACTTGCGCTCATCGATTAAATTTGACTCCGGAGAAATTAGACTTTGACTTATCTGTGGAAACTCCATTGGGAGAAACCTTCATTACCTCCACTGTTTATAAGTCTTGTTTAGTTCAAATCGGCACCCTCACATTACCTATCAATCTTATTTCATTGAAAATACTTGCATTTGATGTGATTCTAGGGATTGATTGGTTAACTACTCATCATGCAAAAATTGATTGTTTTCGTAAGGTTGCTAGCTTTCATATTCCTAATAAACCTATTATGCGAATCCAAGCGACCAAACCATTAAAATCAATCACGGTTATCTCAAGCCATAAAGCTATTCGTTTGTTGAAAAACGGATGTCAAGCTTTCTTAGCTCATGTCACAGATCTAAACAAAAATACGTCAGCTTTGAATGATATTTTTGTTGTTAATAAATTTCCTGACGTATTTCCCGAAGAACTTCCTGGCCTACCCCCAGAGCGTGAAATTGAATTTTGTATCGACCTTGAACCCGGTACGAAACCCATTTCCAAAGCCCCATATCGAATGGCTCCTATTGAACTTCAGGAGTTAAAGACCCAACTGCAGGAATTGTTAGACATTGACTTTATTCGTCCTAGTACTTCTCCTTGGGGTGCTCCTGTTCTGTTCGTGAAGAAGAAATATGGGAGTATGCGACTTTGTATTGATTATCGGGAGTTGAATCATGTCACCATCAAAAATAGGTACCCATTGCCACGTATTGATGACCTGTTTGACCAGTTGCAAGGAGCACAATTCTTTTCAAAGATCGATCTTCGTTCTGGATATCATCAGCTGAAGGTTAGAACTGAGGATATTCCAAAGACTGCCTTCAGAACTCGGTATGGGCATTATGAATTCTTAGTTATGTCTTTTGGATTGACTAATGCTCCTGCTGCCTTCATGGATATGATGAACAAGGTATTTAAAGAATATTTGGATCACTTTGTGGTCGTCTTTATTGATGACATCCTTGTTTATTCCAAAAGCCGTGAAGATCATGAGCAACACTTAAGGTTGGTACTCCAAAAGCTTCGTGAATACAAGCTTTATGCCAAGTTGAAGCAATGCGAGTTCTGGCTTGAGGAGGTAGCATTCCTTGGGCACGTTGTAACGCCCCCAAAATTAGGTATACATCACCCATCTTGGGTCGCCACTTACATGGTACAAAATTCAAATACAACTTAATTATACAACGGACGTGTACAATACGCCAAAACATAGCCTGTGCGTTTGAATAAAAATATTGTCTCCTAGAGACTATACAAACTCAAAAGGAGTCCTCGTTACATTTATTGTCACACTATTTAACAGAATAGTGAGGACTACTAATGCTATCCTCTGAACCATCACTCCGTTCCCCGACTCGTCCCAGCAATATTCTCATTTCCTGAAGAGAACATTGAAAGAAAGGGTGAGCTAACTAGCCTAGTAAGAAATATTATGACTAAGATAATGCAGAACAAATTATCATTAGTCTCCAACAATGTTAAACTGATAAAATATAATATACATCAAGTTTAACTGCAGCGGAACAAGCAATCTATTAAAAGAGTCAAGTAGAAAATAAAATCTACTATCTTTTATGATTTAAAAGATTTTTCAACATTGTTATCGCTGAGACTCAGCTTAACAAATAAACCACATCTACTAATCATCCCTGTACTACGAGCGAAGGATATTCCTTAAATCATCAACGGTCATGACTATACCGAAAAAATCCCTGGTCATAATCATACCAAGTCCATCTATGCACTACAGGCCACAGATGACTTTATCCACATCATTTGTAACATTACGGTCATGATTACACCGAATAATCCCTGGTCATAATCATACCAAGTCCATCTATGCACTACAGGCCACAGATGACTTTCAACATAATATAAACATGAGGATGATGACAATGACATAATATTCAATAAAACAAGTTCAAGAATTAATTTATCTAAGAACCAATAACGTCCAAATTGTCAACATGATACTGCTTTGTAGAGTAAAATTCAAGAATGCTCAGAAGAATATTTCCATGAAAAGTTACTGGATGAAGCGCAATATCAAGGATATTCTACTAATTTCATGGAGTATAGAAGTCAAAACTTTAACCAACTGAGCATAATAACGAATGGAATAACAACAGAAATCACCATGCATGCGGTACTTCGCATAAATAGGTTATTCCAATAGAATAATAATAATGGAACCAGGTCAGGCGAAATTCGCACCGACAGGATGTTCCAACAGAATAATAAAGAATAGAATAACAACAGAAATCACCATGCATGCGGTACTTCGCATAGACAAGTTATTCCAACAGAATGATAAATAACGGAACCAGGTCCGGTGTAAAACACACAGACAGGATGTTCCAACAGAATAATAATAAAGACGGAACCAGGTCCGGTGTAAAACACACAGACATGATGTTCCAACAGAATAATAGAAGAATGTCACCAAGTATAGGGTAGACCGCGTATACAGGTTATTCCAACAGAAATAAAGAATGGAATAACATAATGAATTTCACCAAGTATAGGGTATGCCGCGTATACAGGTCATTCCAACAGAATAATAAAGAATGGAATAACAGAAGTTCTCTTCATGAATATAAAAGAATAATATCCCTTACCGTAAAAGAACTGGATATAAGAATAGTGAAGTAGCAGAAAACTTTTCTTTTATCTCTCTATAGTCTCTCTCTATAGTTTCTCTCTCTAGAGTTCAGTGAATTCGTAAGAAAATAATGAAGGAATGAGCTTCTATTTATAGGAAAATGGAATGCATAGTAACTAATCCATGAACGGTCCAG
Organism: Panax notoginseng; assembly: GCA_016801055.1. Lineage (NCBI taxonomy): Eukaryota > Viridiplantae > Streptophyta > Magnoliopsida > Apiales > Araliaceae > Panax > Panax notoginseng. The sequence goes on from CM029014.1 coordinate 224,645,640, forward strand.
ATTAATTTACTTTAATCTGACGGTCCATATTTAAAGAAAAATCTTTTAAATAAAATATAATATATTCTATTTATATAAAAAGATTTTTACTATGCAAACTCTATGCAACACTATGCAAAATACTATGCAACACTATGCATAATAAAATATAATATATTCTATTTATAGAATAACTTTAATAAAGTATTCTGTTTTATATAAAAAGATGTTTCTGTTTTATTACGTTAATAATACGAATAAAACAAAACGTCATCATCGTTATAATAATTCATATTATTAATCGACAATAATAGAATCAAACTGAGTGACTTCTCACATAAATATCAATAATCAATACCGTGTGCTACTATGCAACCACATGTATTACTGTACTTTTACTACCGAGTAGTTCAACAGTACAACGGTAAAACTTCCGCCGTTATTTCAATAAAATATTTTTGTCGTTTTCTCAATCCGACAATAATTCCGTCGTGGGGTCCACCAATGACTGTATCGTCGTACGAATATTTTCCGACACAAAGAATATTTCCTGACCAATCGAATATAATATAACAACTTGCATACTTTGCAAAATTTATAAATACTACCCACAACTATAACATTATATCAAATTCACACCATAACATAAAAAATTATTTCGAGAAAATTTAAATCTTTATTTATAAAATCTGGGGTCTCACAATCTCCCCTCCTTATTGAATTTCACCCTCGAAATTAGGGTACGTACCTGGTATGATAAAGAGGTGAGAATACCTTGAATATCTTTATCGTTGAAAACATTAAATTCATCTTTGCAATCCTGCCAAAGATATTCATTAACAATTCATCTTTGCACTACAGACCAAAGATATACAACTGTAAAACCAATAATGCTGAGACTCAGCTTAATAGTATCACGACCACGAATTATCCATGCACTACGGGCCAAGGATAATCGTGTTTTCAATTTCGGTCATGATTATACCGAACAATCCCTGGTCATAATCATACCAAGTCCATCTATGCACGTAAGCCACAGATGACTTTGAACACACTCATGAATTAATATTTCATTGCTGAGACTCAGCTCAATAATTAATCCACATCATCGAATCATCCCTGCACTACAGGCCAAGGATATTCTTTAGTATTACGACCACGAATTATCCATGCACTACGTGCCAAAGATAATCGTGTTTTCAATTACGGTCATGATTATACCGAACAATCCCTGGTCATAATCATACCAAGTCCATCTATGCACGTAAGCCATAGATGACTTTGAACACATCCATGAATTAATATTTCATTGCTGAGACTCAGCTCAATAATAAATCCACATCGTCGAATCATCCCTGCACTACAGGCCAAGGATATTCTTTAGTATCACGACCACGAATTATCCATACACTACGTGCCAAAGATAATCGTGTTTTCAATTACGGTCATGATTATACCGAACAATCCCTGGTCATAATCATACCAAGTCCATCTATGCACGTAAGCCACAGATGACTTTCAACACAATATAAGCATGAGGATAATGATATAAAGAATCAATCAAATGAGATAAAGGATAAATATTAAACATTTATAATATAATTTGTCCAGGGTTCAAAAATATCCAATGTTATCAATCACTTAATAATCTCTTAATCTAATATCATTATAAAAATATTTTAATCACTTCTTAAACTTATAAACAATTTATTTCAATTGTTTACGCTTTACCATATAATGCATTTAATCATTCAAAAATGTCATACTCATAAGATATCATCACCAATGATCAAATCCTTCATAAAAAAATATGCATATACTCTATATAGGATTTCCAAGCCATAAAATCATATTTTCAATTTTGTTACTTCACATAACATATTTAACTCATTTACTCATAACTAGATCATTTTTATGAAAAATACCAAATCAGTTCCAAAAATATTTCTTCTCTGAGATTTAGCATAATATAGTCCCATAATGAAAATCTATTTTTCTCGGAATTTTTAAAATTCATTTACTATTTTTTAAAAATCAATTTCCAATTAATTCCTTAAGAAATTAGCTACCTCAAGTTTAACTCCCAAAATTCCCAAATCTTGGAAGGATCTTACACATGTTAATGTGAACTTCCAATTTAAATTTCATGGTCATCGGAGTTATAGAACTCCAGTTATAACGTTTTTCGTCGGAAAAACCTAAATATTGAAATGGTAATAACTTGCTCATTTTAAGTCAGAATGAGCTAATTTTTGGACAGGAGTTACCTTATACCATATACTTTCATTTCCCAAAAGGCCAGAATTTTTCTCATAAATTAAGTGGACGAAAATGCCCTTTTAAAAACCTGGACAGTAGCTTTTTCGATTTTTACAGCTTTTGCCTCCTTTGTTAAAATCAGTCCACACGAAAATCTACAATACCTTTTTCAGTAATTCCACTTGGATAAGTTAGAAAACTCATAGATCTAACTCTAGGAATTGACCACACTCAAAAATTCAAAATATAATAGGAGATATGGTCTATTGAATTTCATGTTATGTTTTTCACCAAAATCTGATTTTCAACTCTTTGTGATTTCTAAGAAACTTTCATGTTTTTACATAATAACCAACATAACTCATCATAAAACTTACTAATACTTCATATACCCATGATTTTCATCAGTCCTATACTTTTATTATGACTTTCATCGTAATCCACGTAAACAGATCCTTTTAGTTGAATAAATATTTGAGGGTTTTAGAAATGTGTTTTGTATTGGGGTCAATTCAAAATTCGATTTCATGCTCTAGGGGTAGTTTAAGAAATCTTCAAGAATACGTCAAGAAATTTATTAATGATGGAAATATCATTCAAAACTGTTACTCTCATCTAAGACATGAAATGAAGGTTTCTCCTAACGGAGTTTCAACCGATAGGTCATAGTCTAACTTCTCCAGAGTCAAATTTAAACGTTGAACGCAAGCAAGAGAGATAAAAGAATGGGTAGAACCGATATCTAATAAGGTATAGACTTCGCAAGAATATATAATTAACTAACCCGTGCTAACTTCGTTCGGTTTACTTGCTTTTTGAGAAGTCATGAAAAACGTTCTTCCTAAAACCAACGACTTTGTTTTGTCCATATTCGCCTTTGGTGCCACCGTCGCAGCTGGACTTGACTTTGGTGCACGACAAAATTGGGCTAAATGACCTTCTCTTCTTGTAATTTTCACTTCTATTATCTTTGCCATGATTACTACCGAAGTGGTTACCATTCTTGGCATGATAATTTCCCCCACAATGGTTATCATTGTTCCGACAGCCGTTGCCACCAGTATGATTATTATCGTGTTGTTGGTCGTTACCTTTTGCTTGAGCTGAATCAACACTCTCATGTGCTTCATTGCTTATCTAAGCATTTTCATATGTCATTCTCAAACACTGTTACAAAACAAGGGTTAATTAACATGTCACATATTATCCCTATACACTGACCGACCAATTAAATACCAAATAAACTTAGGTAGGTCATACTAGCGAAGGAATTTCCCGTCTCTCCCCTCCTAGTTCTTATCTCATATCTTTGCCAGGGATCATATCCCTAAGCTTTGAAACCAACTGTAACGCCCCCAAAATTAGGTATACATCACCCATCTTGGGTCGCCACTTACATGGTACAAAATTCAAATACAACTTAATTATACAACGGACGTGTACAATACGCCAAAACATAGCCTGTGAGTTTGAATAAAAATATTGTCTCCTAGAGACTATACAAACTCAAAAGGAGTTCTCGTTACATTTATTGTCACACTATTTAACAGAATAGTGAGGACTACTAATGCTATCCTCTGAACCATCACTCCGTTCCCTGACTCGTCCCAGCTATATTCTCATTTCCTGAAGAGAACATTGAAAGAAAGGGTGAGCTCAACTAGCCCAGTAAGAAATATTATGACTAAGATAATGCAGAACAAATTATCATTAGTCTCCAACAATGTTAAACTGATAAAATATAATATACATCAAGTTTAACTGCAGCGGAACAAGCAATCTATTAAAAGAGTCAAGTAGAAAATAAAATCTACTATCTTTTATGATTTAAAAGATTTTTCAACACTGTTATCGCTGAGACTCAGCTTAACAAATAAACCACATCTACTAATCATCCTTGTACTACGAGCCAAGGATATTCCTTAAATCATCAACGGTCATGACTATACCGAATAATCCCTGGTCATAATCATACCAAGTCCATCTATGCACTACAGGCCACAGATGACTTTATCCACATCATTTGTAACATTACGGTCATGATTACACCGAATAATCCCTGGTCATAATCATACCAAGTCCATCTATGCACTACAGGCCACAGATGACTTTCAACATAATATAAACATGAGGATGATGACAATGACATAATATTCAATAAAACAAGTTCAAGAATTAATTTATCTAAGAACCAATAACGTCCAAATTGTCAACATGATACTGCTTTGTAAAGTAAAATTCAAGAATGCTCAGAAGAATATTTCCATGAAAAGTTACTGGATGAAGCGCAATATCAAGGATATTCTACTAATTTCATGGAGTATAGAAGTCAAAACTTTAACCAACTGAGCATAATAACGAATGGAATAACAAAAGAAATCACCATGCATGCGGTACTTCGCATAAATAGGTTATTCCAATAGAATAATAATAATGGAACCAGGTCAGGCGAAATTCGCACCGACAGGATGTTCCAACAGAATAATAAAGAATAGAATAACAACAGAAATCACCATGCATGCGGTACTTCGCATAGACAGGTTATTCCAACAGAATGATAAATAACGGAACCAGGTCCGGTGTAAAACACACAGACAGGATGTTCCAACAGAATAATAATAAAGACGGAACCAGGTCCGGTGTAAAACACACAGACATGATGTTCCAACAGAATAATAGAAGAATGTCACCAAGTATAGGGTAGACCGCGTATACAGGTTATTCCAACAGAAATAAAGAATGGAATAACATAATGAATTTCACCAAGTATAGGGTATGCCGCGTATACAGGTCATTCCAACAGAATAATAAAGAATGGAATAACAGAAGTTCTCTTCATGAATATAAAAGAATAATATCCCTTACCATAAAAGAACTGGATATAAGAATAGTGAAGTAGCAGAAAACTTTTCTTTTATCTCTCTATAGTCTCTCTCTATAGTTTCTCTCTCTAGAGTTCAGTGAATTCGTAAGAAAATAATGAAGGAATGAGCTTCTATTTATAGGAAAATGGAATGCATAGTAACTAATCCATGAACGGTCCAGATTGATTTACTTTAATCTGACGGTCCATATTTAAAGAAAAATCTTTTAAATAAAATATAATATATTCTATTTATATAAAAAGATTTTTACTATGCAAACACTATGCAACACTATGCAAAATACTATGCAATACTATGCATAATAAAATATAATATATTCTATTTATAGAATAACTTTAATAAAGTATTCTGTTTTATATAAAAAGATGTTTCTGTTTTATTACGTTAATAATACGAATAAAACAAAACGTCATCATCGTTATAATAATTCATATTATTAATCGACAATAATAGAATCAAACTGAGTGACTTCTCACATAAATATCAATAATCAATACCGTGTGTTACTATGCAACCACATGTATTACTGTACTTTTACTACCGAGTAGTTCAACAGTACAACGGTAAAACTTCCGCCGTTATTTCAATAAAATATTTTTGTCGTTTTCTCAATCCAACAATAATTCTGTTGTGGGGTCCACCAATGACTGTACCGTCGTACGAATATTTTCCGACACAAAGAATATTCCCTGACCAATCGAATATAATATAACAACTTGCATACTTTGCAAAATTTATAAATACTACCCACAACTATAATATTATATTAAATTCACACCATAACATAAAAAATTATTTCGAGAAAATTTAAATCTTTATTTATAAAATCTGGGGTCTCACACACGTAGTATCAAGTCGTGGAATATCTGTTGACCCAATAAAGATTGAAGCAATTCAAAGCTGGGAGCAACCTAAATCAATAACCGAAGTACGTAGCTTTCTCGGTCTAGCTGGTTATTATCGGAGATTCGTGGAAGGTTTTTCTCGAATCGCTACTCCATTAACTCAGCTGACTCGGAAAGATACAAAGTTTGGTAGGAGCGAAGAGTGTGAGAAGAGCTTTCAAGAACTCAAGAGGAGACTCATTTCAGCACCTGTTTTGACAATACCATCTGGCTCGGAGGGATTTGTCGTCTACAGTGATTCTTCGAGCAAAGGATTGGGATGTGTTCTCATGCAACATGGAAAAGTCATAGCCTATGCCTCAAGACAACTCAAAGAATATGAGAAGAATTATCCTACTCATGATCTAGAGTTGGCAGCTGTTGTCTTTACACTTAAAATTTGGAGGCATTACTTGTATGGGGAGAAGGTGGAGATCTTTACAGATCATAAAAGCCTCAAATATTTCTTCACTCAAAAGGAACTCAACATGCGACAACGACGTTGGCTTGAACTGTTGAAAGATTATGATCATACCATCCAATACCATCCTGGAAAAACGAACGTGGTAGCTGACGCATTGAGTAGAAGATCATATGCGGGTACACGTGCAATATTAACAACGCAAAGGCCCATTTTGTGTGACTTGCAAAGGATGGAGATAGAGTTAAAGACTCCAGGGACCCATGTGATGATGTCGAATATACGAGTAGAACCGACTTTAATCGATAAAGTTAAAGCTGCTCAAGCTACAGACCTGGAGCTGATGCGTATGAGGAAGAAAGTGCAAGAAGGTGCTATGTCGGAAGCAAGAATCGATGAAGAAGGAATACTTCGAGTCAACTCCAGACTTTGTGTTCCTAACAACCCTGATTTAAAGTATGAAATCTTGATGGAGGCGCACAACACACCGTTTGCAATCCATCCTAGAAGTACCAAAATGTATCATGATCTTCGTCATACATTTTGGTGGAGTATTATGAAGAGAGAGATAGCGCTGTTTATCTCAAGGTGTCTAACTTGTCAACGAGTCAAAGCGGAGCATCAAGTACCAAAAGGTCCATTGCAACCACTTGAAATTTCAGAATGGAAGTGGGAGCATATTACCATGGATTTTGTTACCGGTCTTCCTAAGGTTTCTCAAGGTATAGATGCAATTTGGGTCATTGTTGATAGATTAACCAAGTCTGCTCATTTCTTACCGATACGAGAAACTTTTACACTTGACCGTCTTGCTCGTATGTACATAAACGAGATTGTAAGACTGCATGGTATGCCGGTATCTATAGTTTCTGATCGAGACCCAAGATTCACTTCACGATTTTGGGTTAGTTTGCAAAAAGCTATGGGCACAGACTTACGATTTAGCTCAGCATATCATCCTCAGACAGAAGGACAGTCGGAGAGGACTATTCAGACTATGGAAGATCTATTAAGACTCTGTGTCCTTGATTTCAAGGGAAGTTGGGACAAGTTCTTATCATTGGTGGAGTTTTCATACAACAACAGTTATCAAGCAAGTATTGGCATGGCTCCATTTGAGACGTTGTATGGAAGAAAGTGTCGTTCTCCAGTATGCTGGGATGAGGTGGGAGAAGCAACGTTGTTGGGACCGGAGTTGGTACGTATAACTACGGAAAAGATTCAAACGATCCGACAACGTATAAAAACCTCACAAGATCGACAAAAGAGTTATGCTGATCTTCATCGAAAGGACGTGGAATTCGATATAGGAGATCATGTGTTGTTACGTGTGGCTCCATGGAAAGGAGTTATGAGATTTGGAAAGAGAGGAAAGCTCAATTCTCGATTCATCGGCCCATTTTTAATCCTCGATCGAGTAGGAACAGTAGCCTATAAACTTGCTTTACCGCCAAGTATGTCTCGTGTTCATAACATTTTTTACATATCTATGTTACGTAAATATGTGAAAGACCCGAATCACATTATTGAGTTAGAACCGGATGAAATAGCGGAAGATTTGACGTATGAAGAGGTTCCTGTTCAAATCTTGGATAAGAAGGAACATGTTCTACGCTCCAAGGTTATACCTCAAGTAAAAGTTTTGTAGAGAAACCACGTTGTTGAGAAAATGACCTGGGAGTTAGAATCTGAAATGAAGTCAAAGTATCCTTACCTCTTCGATGTACCAGGTACGTACCCTAATTTCGAGGGCGAAATTTCATAAGAAGGGGAGGTTATAAGACCCCAATTTTTATAAATAAAGATGAATTTTCTATAAATATTATTTTTAAATATTATGGAATAATTTTGATATAATGTTATAAGTTGTGGGTAATATTTATAAATTTTGCAAAGTAAGCAAGTTGTTATAAAATATTCGTTTGGTCGGGCAATATTCTTTTTGTCGGGGAATATTCGTACGACGGCACAATCACTGGTGGACCCCACAACAGAAGTATGGTCGTAGTTAGAAAACGACAAAATTATCTTTCTATAAAAATAACGGCTGAGGTGTTACCGTTAAAACTGTTAAAACTGTTGAACTACCCGGTAGTAAAAGTACAGTAATACGCGTGGTTGCATAGTAGCACACGGTATTGATTATTGATGCTTACGTAAGAAGTCACTCAGCTAAACTCAATTATTGCTACAGTAATTGCTGCATCATATCTCTTATATTATTGATTCAATTATTATTACAGTATCATCTGTATAATATGTTATGTTATTAAATCAATAATTGAGATGACAAGTTATAAATGATTAAAAATTGTTGAAAGGTTAAATATGTGTTAAAATGATTTGTGGTAATATTTATTTAATCCTTGATGTATATAAAGAGTCTATTATGAGACGTTTGTGGTAAGGTTAATTATTTATGGGGGGGCCATATGTCATCATCTAAGAGTCTCTTTCGTAAATAGTAATTACTTTCGTAAATAGTAATTATTTTCGTAAATAGTAATTACCTTGGTCAATAGTATTTACCTTGGTCAATAGTATTTACCATGGTCAATAGTAATTACCTTGGTCAATAGTAATTACCTTCGTCAATAGTATTTACCTTGGTCAATAGTAATTACATTCGTCAATAGTATTTACCTTGGTCAATAATAATTACCTTCGTCAATAGTAGTTGTCCCTTCAATATTACCAAGAGTCATTTGACCCTTCGTTAAGACCAAGAGTCATTTGACCCTTCGTTAAGACCAAGAGCCACTCCCAATTTTTCTATAAATAGAGGCCTAGGGCTTCATTATTTTTCACGAATTCATTCAAGCTATAGAGAGAGAAAGTATAGAGAAAATAAGAGAGAGAGAGAAGAAAAGTATTCTGCTACTTCACTTTTCCAAATATCCAGTTCTTTTAAGGTAGGGAATATTATTTGTTGTACTTCTTTCTTATTCATGAAGAGAACTGTTGTTGAAATAACCTGTATACGCGGTCTACCCTATACTTGGTGACATTCTTCTATTATTCTGTTGGAACATCCTGTCTGTGTGTTTTACACCGGACCTGGTTCCGTCTTTGTTAATATTCTGTTGGAACATCCTGTCTGTGTGTTTTACACCGGACCTGGTTCCGTCTTTGTTAATATTCTGTTGGAGCATCCTGTTTGTGTGTTTTACACCGGACCTGGTTCCGTCTTTGTATTATTCTGTTGGAACATCCTGTCTGTGTGTTTTACACCAGACCTGGTTCCATTCTTTATTATTATTCTGTTGGAATATCCTGTTTGTGAGACCCCAGATTTTATAAATAAAGATTTAAATTTTCTCGAAATAATTTTTTAATATTATGGTGTGAATTTTATATAATGTTATAGTTGTGAGTAGTATTTATAAATTTTACAAAGTAAGCAAGTTGTTATAAAATATTCGTTTGGTCGGGGAATATTCTTTTTGTCGGGGAATATTCGTACGGCGACACAATCATTGGTGGACCCCACAACGGAGGTATTATCGTAGTTAGAAAACGACAAAATTATTTTTTTTATAAAAATAACGGCGGAGGTGTTACCGTTAAAACTGTTGAACTACCCGGTAGTAAAAGTACAGTAATACGCGTGGTTGCATAGTAGCACACGGTATTGATTATTGATACTTACGTGAGAAGTCACTCAGCTATACTCAATTATTGCTACAGTAATTGCTGCATCATATCTCTTATATTATTGATTCAATTATTGTCACAGTATCATCTGTATAATATGTTATATTATTTAAACAATAATTGAGACGACAAAGTTATTCATATTATTATTTGCAATATTGTTCAATCGGGTATTCAGGACACTTTTTCGTGTCAGAGTTATTATTCATGAGTTACTATTCACGAGTTACTATTCACCCGGTTACTATTCACCATAGTAATTATTTTCGTAAATAGTAATTTCCTTCGTCAATAGTATTTACCTTGGTCAATAGTATTTACCATGGTCAATAGTAATTACCTTGGTCAATAGTAATTACCTTCGTCAATAGTAATTACCTTGGTCAATAGTAATTACCTTCGTCAATAGTATTTACCTTGGTCAATAGTATTTACCTTGGTCAATAGTAATTACCTTCGTCAATAGTAGTTGTCCCTTCAATAAGACCAAGAGTCATTTGACCCTTTGTTAAGAACAAGAGTCATTTGACCCTTCGTTAAGACCAAGAGTCATTTGACCCTTCGTTAAGACCAAGAGTCACTCTCAGTTTTCTATAAATAGAGGCCTAGTGTTTCATTATTTCTTATGAATTCACTGAAACTCTAGAGAGAGAAACTATAGAGAGAAAGAAGAAAAGTATTCTGCCACTTCATTTTTTCAATATCCAGTTTTTTTAAGGTAGGGAATATTATTTGTTGTACCCGTAAGGGGTGTTATTATTTCTTATTCATGAAGAGAACTGTTATTATTCCATTGCTTATTATTCTGTTGGAGTAACCTGTATACGCGGTCTACCCTATACTTGGTGACATTCTTCTATTATTCTGTTGGAACATCCTGTCTGTGTGTTTTACCCCGGACCTGGTTCCGTCTTTATTATTCTGTTGGAACATCCTGTCTGTGTGTTTTACACCGGATCTGGTTCCGTCTTTATTATTCTGTTGGAATATCATATCTGTGTGTTTTACACCGGATCTAGTTCCGTCTTTATTATTCTGTTGGAACATCCCGTCGGTGTGAATTTCACCTGACCTGGTTCCGTTATTTATTATTCTGTTGGAATAACCTGCCTGTGCGGTCTATCGCATGCATGGTGATTTCTTTTGTTATTCCATTCTTTATTATATTCAGTTGGTTAAAACTTTGACTTCTATACTCTATGAAATTAGTGGAATATCCTTGATATTTGCGCTTCATCCAGTATCTTTTCATGGAAATATTCTTCTGAGCATTCTTGAATTTTACTCCACAAAGCAGTATCATGTTGACAATTTGGACGTTATTGATTCTTGGATAAATTAATTCTTGAACTTATTTTATTGAATTATTATATCATTGTCATCATCCTCATGTTTATATTTTTGAAAGTCATCTGTGGCCTGTAAAGCATGGATGGACTTGGTATGATTATGACCAGGGATTATTCGGTGTAATCATGACCGTAATGTTACAAATGATGTGGTAAAAGTCATCATTGGCCCGTAGTGCATTGATGGACAGTTGTTGGCATGATCATGACCATTAATGAATACACAAATATTCTTGGCCCGTGGTGAATGGATAATTGTGGTCGTGATACTAAAGAATATACTTGGCCGTAGAGCAGGGGTGATTCGATGATGTGGAATATTTATTAAGATGAGTCTCAGCGATAACAGTGTTGAAAAATCTTTTAAATCATAAAAGATAGTAGATTTTATTTTCTACTTGACTCTTTTAATGGATTGCTTGTTCCGCTGCAGTTAAACTTGATGTCTATTATATTTTATCAGTTTAATATTATTGGAGACTAATGATAATTTGTTCTGCATTATCTTAGTCATAATATTTCTTACTGGGCTAGTTGAGCTCACCCTTTCTTTCACTGTTCTCTTCAGGAAATGAGAATATAGCTGGGACGAATCGGGGAACGGAGTGATGGTCCAGAGGATAGCATTAGTAGTCCTCACTATTCTGTTAAATAGTGTGACAATAAATGAACGAGGACTCCTTTTGAGTTTGTATAGTCTCTAGTAGACAATATTTTTATTCAAACTCACAGGCTATGTTTTGTCGTATTGTACACGTCCGTTGTATAATTAAGTTGTATTTGAATTCTGTACCATGTAAGTGGCGACCCAAGATGGGTGATGTATACCAAATTTTGGGGGCGTCACAGTTGGTATCAAAGCTTAGGGATATGATCCCTGGCTAGGATGTGAGATAAGAACTAGGAGGGGAGAGACGGGGAATTCCTTCGCTAGTATGACCTACCTAAGTTTATTTGGTATTTAATTGGTCGGTCAGTGTATAGGGATAATATGTGACATGTTAATTAACCCTTGTTTTGTGACAGTGTTTGAGAATAACATATGAAAATGCTTAGATAAGCAATGAAGCACATGAGAGTGTTGATTCAGCTCAAGCAAAAGGTAACGACCAACAACACGATAATAATCATACTTGTGGCAACGGCTATCGGAACAATGATAACCATTGTGGGGGAAATTATCATGCCAAGAATGGTAACCACTTCGGTAGTAATCATGGCAAAGATAATAGAAGTGAAAATTGCAAGAAGAGAATGTCATTTAGCCCAATTTTGTTGTGCACCAAAGTTAAGTCCAGCTGGGACGGTGGCACCAAAGGCGGATATGGACAAAACAAAGTCGTTGGTTTTAGGAAGAACGTTTTTCATGACTTCTCAAAAAGCAAATAAACCGAACGAAGTTAGCACGGGTTAGTTAATTATAAATTCTTGCGAAGTCTATACCTTATTAGATATCGGTTATACCCATTCTTTTATCTCTCTTGCTTGCGTTCAACGTTTAAATTTGACTCTAGAGAAGTTAGACTATGACATATCGGTTGAAACTCCGTTAGGAGAAACCTTCATTTCATGTGCTATCCAAGTCTTAGATGAGAGTAACAGTTTTGAATGATATTTCTATCATTAATAAATTTCCTGACGTATTCTTGAAGATTTCTTAAACTACCCCTAGAGCATGAAATCGAATTTTGTATTGACCCCAGTACAAAACCCATTTCTAAAACCCTCAAATATTTCTTCAACTAAAAGGATCTGTTTACGTGGATTACGATGAAAGTCATAATAAAAGTATAGGACTGATGAAAATCATGGGTATATGAAGTAGTAGTAAGTTTTATGATGAGTTATGTTGGTTATTATGTAAAAACATGAAAGTTTCTTAGAAATCACAAAGAGTTGAAAATCAGATTTTGGTGAAAAACATAACATGAAATTCAATCGACCATATCTCCTATTATATTTTGAATTTTTGAGTGTGGTCAAGTCCTAGAGTTAGATCTATGAGTTTTCTAACTTATCCAAGTGGAATTACTGGAAAAGGTATTGTAGATTTTCGTGTGAACTGATTTTAACAAAGGAGACAAAAGCTGTAAAAACCGAAAAAGCTACTGTCCAGATTTTTAAAAGGGCATTTTCGTCCACTTAATTTATGAGAAAAATTCTGGCCTTTTGGGAAATGAAATTATATGGTATAAGGTAACTCCTGTCCAAAAATTAGCTCATTCTGACTTAAAATGAGCAAGTTATGACCATTTCAATATTTAAGTTTTTCCGATGAAAAACGCTATAACTGGAGTTCTATAACTCCGATGACCATGAAATTTAAATTGGAAGTTCACATTAACATGTGTAGGATCTTTCCAAGATTTGGGAATTTTGGAGTTAAACTTGAGGTAGCTAATTTCTTAAGGAATTAATTGGAAATTGATTTTTGAAAAATAGTAAATGAATTTTAAAAATTCTGAGAAAAATAGATTTTCATTATGGGACTATATTATGCTAAATCTCAGAAAAGAAATATTTTTAGAACTGATTTGGTATTTTTCATAAAAATAATCTAGTTATGAGTAAATGAGTTAAATATGTTATGTGAAGTAACAAAATTGAAAAATAGGATTTTATGGCTTGAAAATCCTATATAGAGTATATGCATATTTTTTGATGAAGGATTTGATCATTGGTGATGATATATTATGAGTATGACATTTTTGAATGATTAAATGCATTATATGGTAAAGCGTAAACAATTGAAATAAATTGTTTATAAGTTTAAGAAGTGATTAAAATATTGTTATAATATTAATGATATTAGATTATGAGATTATTAAGTGATTGATAACATTGGGATATTCATGAACTCTGGATAAATTATATTATAAATGTTTAATATTTATCATTTATCTCATTTGATTGATTCTTTATATCATTATACTCATGCTTATATTGTATTGAAAGTCATCTGTGGCTTACGTGCATAGATGGACTTGGTATGATTATGACCAGGGATTGTTCGGTATAATCATGACCGTAATTGAAAACACGATTATCTTTGGCACGTAGTGCATGGATAATTCGTGGTCGTGATACTAAAGAATATCCTTGGCCTGTAGTGCAGGGATGATTCGACGATATGGATTAATTATTGAGCTGAGTTTCAGCAATGAAATATTAATTCATGGATGTGTTCAAAGTCATCTGTGGCTTACGTACATAGATGGACTTGGTATGATTATGATCAGGGATTGTTCGGTATAATCATGACCGTAATTGAAAACACAATTATCTTTGGCACGTAGTGCGTGGATAATTCGTGGTCGTGATACTAAAGAATATCCTTGGCCTGTAGTGCAGGGATGATTCGACGATGTGGATTAATTATTGAGCTGAGTCTCAGCAATGAAATATTAATTCATGGATGTGTTCAAAGTCATCTGTGGCTTACGTGCATAGATGGACTTGGTATGATTATGACCAGGGATTGTTCGGTATAATCATGAAAGTAATTGAAAACACGATTATCCTTGGCCCGTAGTGCATGGATAATTCGTGGTCGTGATACTATTAAGCTGAGTCTCAGCATTATTAGTTTTACAGTTGTATATCTTTGGCAGGATTGCAAAGATGAATTTAATGTTTTCAACGATAAAGGTATTCAAGGTATCCTCACCTCTTTATCATACCAGGTACGTACCCTAATTTCGAGGGCGAAATTCCATAAGGAGGGGAGATTGTGAGACCCCAGATTTTATAAATAAGGATTTAAATTTTCTCGAAATAATTTTTTAATATTATGGTGTGAATTTGATATAATGTTATAGTTGTGGGTAGTATTTATAAATTTTGCAAAGTAAGAAAGTTGTTATAAAATATTCGTTTGGTCGGAGAATATTCTTTTTGTCGGGAAATATTCGTACGACGACACAATCATTGGTGGACCCCACAACGGAGGTATTGTCGTAGTTAGAAAACGACAAAATTATCTTTTTATAAAAATAACGGCGGAGGTGTTACCGTTATAACTGTTGAACTACCCAGTAGTAAAAATACACTAATACGCGTGGTTGCATAGTAGCACACGGTATTGATTATTGATGCTTACGTGAGAAGTCACTCAGCTATACTCAATTATTGCTACAGTAATTGCTGCATCATATCTCTTATATTATTGATTCAATTATTGTCACAGTATCATCTGTATAATATGTTATATTATTTAAACAATAATTGAGACGACAAAGTTATTCATATTATTATTTGTAATATTGTTCAATCGGGTATTCAGGACACTTTTTCGTGTCGGAGTTACTATTCATGAGTTACTATTCACGAGTTACTATTCACCCGGTTACTATTCACCATAGTAATTATTTTCGTAAATAGTAATTTTCTTCGTCAATAGTATTTACCTTGGTCAATAGTATTTACCATGGTCAATAGTAATTACCTTGGTCAATAGTAATTACCTTCGTCAATAGTAATTACCTTGGTCAATAGTAATTACCTTCGTCAATAGTATTTACCTTGGTCAATAGTAATTACCTTCGTCAATAGTAGTTGTCCCTTCAATAAGACCAAGAGTCATTTGACCCTTTGTTAAGACCAAGAGTCATTTGACCCTTCGTTAAGACCAAGAGTCATTTGACCCTTCGTTAAGACCAAGAGTCATTTGACCCTTCGTTAAGACCAAGAGTCACTCTCAGTTTTCTATAAATAGAGGCTTAGTGTTTCATTATTTCTTATGAATTCACTAAAACTCTAGAGAGAGAAACTATAGAGAGAAAGAAGAAAAGTATTCTGCCACTTCATTTTTTCAATATCCAATTTTTTTAAGGTAGGGAATATTATTTGTTGTACCCGTAAGGGGTGTTATTATTTCTTATTCATGAAGAGAACTGTTGTTATTCCATTGCTTATTATTCTGTTGGAATAACCTGTATACGCGGTCTACCCTATACTTGGTGACATTCTTCTATTATTCTGTTGGAACATCCTGTCTGTGTGTTTTACCCCGGACCTGGTCCCGTCTTTATTATTCTGTTGGAACATCCTGTCTGTGTGTTTTACACCGGACCTGGTTCCGTCTTTATTATTCTGTTGGAATATCATATCTGTGTGTTTTACACCGGATCTAGTTCCGTCTTTATTATTCTGTTGGAACATCCTGTCGGTGTGAATTTCACCTGACCTGGTTCCGTTATTTATTATTCTGTTGGAATAACCTGCCTGTGCGGTCTATCGCATGCATGGTGATTTCTTTTGTTATTCCATTCTTTATTATATTCAGTTGGTTAAAACTTTGACTTCTATACTCTATGAAATTAGTGGAATATCCTTGATATTTGCGCTTCATCCAGTATCTTTTCATGGAAATATTCTTCTGAGCATTCTTGAATTTTACTCCACAAAGCAGTATCATGTTGACAATTTGGACGTTATTGATTCTTGGATAAATTAATTCTTGAACTTGTTTTATTGAATTATTATATCATTGTCATCATCCTCATGTTTATATTTTTGAAAGTCATCCGTGGCCTGTAAAGCATGGATGGACTTGGTATGATTATGACCAGGGATTATTCGGTGTAATCATGACCGTAATGTTACAAATGATGTGGTAAAAGTCATCATTGGCCCGTAGTGCATTGATGGACAGTTGTTGGCATGATCATGACCATTAATGAATACACAAATATTCTTGGCCCGTGGTGAATGGATAATTGTGGTCGTGATACTAAAGAATATACTTGGCCGTAGAGCAGGGGTGATTCGATGATGTGGAATATTTATTAAGCTGAGTCTCAGCGATAACAGTGTTGAAAAATCTTTTAAATCATAAAAGATAGTAGATTTTATTTTCTACTTGACTCTTTTAATGGATTGCTTGTTCCGCTGCAGTTAAACTTGATGTCTATTATATTTTATCAGTTTAACATTGTTGGAGACTAATGATAATTTGTTCTGCGTTATCTTAGTCATAATATTTCTTACTGGGCTAGTTGAGCTCACCCTTTCTTTCACTGTTCTCTTCAGGAAATGAGAATATAGCTGGGACGAATCGGGGAACGGAGTGATGGTCCAGAGGATAGCATTAGTAGTCCTCACTATTCTGTTAAATAGTGTGACAATAAATGAACGAGGACTCCTTTTGAGTTTGTATAGTCTCTAGTAGACAATATTTTTATTCAAACTCACAGGCTATGTTTTGTCGTATTGTACACGTCCGTTGTATAATTAAGTTATATTTGAATTCTGTACCATGTAAGTGGCGACCCAAGATGGGTGATGTATACCTAATTTTGGGGGCGTCACAGTTGGTATCAAAGCTTAGGGATATGATCCCTGGCTAGGATGTGAGATAAGAACTAGGAGGGGAGAGACGGGAAATTCCTTCGCTAGTATGACCTACCTAAGTTTATTTGGTATTTAATTGGTCGGTCATTGTATAGGGATAATATGTGACATGTTAATTAACCCTTGTTTTGTGACAGTGTTTGAGAATGACATATGAAAATGCTTAGATAAGCAATGAAGCACATGAGAGTGTTGATTCAGCTCAAGCAAAAGGTAACGACCAACAACACGATAATAATCATACTTGTGGCAACGGCTATCGGAACAATGATAACCATTGTGGGGGAAATTATCATGCCAAGAATGGTAACCACTTCGGTAGTAATCATGGCAAAGATAATAGAAGTGAAAATTGCAAGAAGAGAATGTCATTTAGCCCAATTTTGTTGTGCACCAAAGTTAAGTCCAGCTGGGACGGTGGCACCAAAGGCGGATATGGACAAAACAAAGTCATTGGTTTTAGGAAGAACGTTTTTCATGACTTCTCAAAAAGCAAGTAAACCGAACGAAGTTAGCACGGGTTAGTTAATTATAAATTCTTGCGAAGTCTATACCTTATTAGATATATGTTCTACCCATTCTTTTATCTCTCTTGCTTGCGTTCAACGTTTAAATTTGACTCTAGAGAAGTTAGACTATGACCTATCGGTTGAAACTCCGTTAGGAGAAACCTTCATTTCATGTGCTATCCAAGTCTTAGATGAGAGTAACAGTTTTGAATGATATTTCTATCATTAATAAATTTCCTGACGTATTCTTGAAGATTTCTTAAACTACCCCTAGAGCATGAAATCGAATTTTGTATTGACCCCAGTACAAAACCCATTTCTAAAACCCTCAAATATTTCTTCAACTAAAAGGATCTGTTTACGTGGATTACGATGAAAGTCATAATAAAAGTATAGGACTGATGAAAATCATGGGTATATGAAGTAGTATTAAGTTTTATGATGAGTTATGTTGGTTATTATGTAAAAACATGAAAGTTTCTTAGAAATCACAAAGAGTTGAAAATCAGATTTTGGTGAAAAACATAACATGAAATTCAATCGACCATATCTCCTATTATATTTTGAATTTTTGAGTGTGGTCAAGTCCTAGAGTTAGATCTATGAGTTTTCTAACTTATCCAAGTGGAATTACTGGAAAAGGTATTGTAGATTTTCGTGTGAACTGATTTTAACAAAGGAGACAAAAGCTGTAAAAACCGAAAAAGCTACTGTCCAGATTTTTAAAAGGGCATTTTCGTCCACTTAATTTATGAGAAAAATTCTGGCCTTTTGGGAAATGAAATTATATGGTATAAGGTAACTCCTGTCCAAAAATTAGCTCATTCTGACTTAAAATGAGCAAGTTATGACCATTTCAATATTTAAGTTTTTCCGATGAAAAACGCTATAACTGGAGTTCTATAACTCCGATGACCATGAAATTTAAATTGGAAGTTCACATTAACATGTGTAGGATCTTTCCAAGATTTGGGAATTTTGGAGTTAAACTTGAGGTAGCTAATTTCTTAAGGAATTAATTGGAAATTGATTTTTGAAAAATAGTAAATGAATTTTAAAAATTCTGAGAAAAATAGATTTTCATTATGGGACTATATTATGCTAAATCTCAGAAAAGAAATATTTTTAGAACTGATTTGGTATTTTTCATAAAAATAATCTAGTTATGAGTAAATGAGTTAAATATGTTATGTGAAGTAACAAAATTGAAAAATAGGATTTTATGGCTTGAAAATCCTATATAGAGTATATGCATATTTTTTGATGAAGGATTTGATCATTGGTGATGATATATTATGAGTATGACATTTTTGAATGATTAAATGCATTATATGGTAAAGCGTAAACAATTGAAATAAATTGTTTATAAGTTTAAGAAGTGATTAAAATATTGTTATAATATTAATGATATTAGATTATGAGATTATTAAGTGATTGATAACATTGGGATATTCATGAACTCTGGATAAATTATATTATAAATGTTTAATATTTATCATTTATCTCATTTGATTGATTCTTTATATCATTATACTCATGCTTATATTGTATTGAAAGTCATCTGTGGCTTACGTGCATAGATGGACTTGGTATGATTATGACCAGGGATTGTTCGGTATAATCATGACCGTAATTGAAAACACGATTATCTTTGGCACGTAGTGCATGGATAATTCGTGGTCGTGATACTAAAGAATATCCTTGGCCTGTAGTGCAGGGATGATTCGACGATATGGATTAATTATTGAGCTGAGTTTCAGCAATGAAATATTAATTCATGGATGTGTTCAAAGTCATCTGTGGCTTACGTACATAGATGGACTTGGTATGATTATGATCAGGGATTGTTCGGTATAATCATGACCGTAATTGAAAACACAATTATCTTTGGCACGTAGTGCGTGGATAATTCGTGGTCGTGATACTAAAGAATATCCTTGGCCTGTAGTGCAGGGATGATTCGACGATGTGGATTAATTATTGAGCTGAGTCTCAGCAATGAAATATTAATTCATGGATGTGTTCAAAGTCATCTGTGGCTTACGTGCATAGATGGACTTGGTATGATTATGACCAGGGATTGTTCGGTATAATCATGAAAGTAATTGAAAACACGATTATCCTTGGCCCGTAGTGCATGGATAATTCGTGGTCGTGATACTATTAAGCTGAGTCTCAGCATTATTAGTTTTACAGTTGTATATCTTTGGCAGGATTGCAAAGATGAATTTAATGTTTTCAACGATAAAGGTATTCAAGGTATCCTCACCTCTTTATCATACCAGGTACGTACCCTAATTTCGAGGGCGAAATTCCATAAGGAGGGGAGATTATGAGACCCCAGATTTTATAAATAAAGATTTAAATTTTCTCGAAATAATTTTTTAATATTATGGTGTGAATTTGATATAATGTTATAGTTGTGGGTAGTATTTATAAATTTTGCAAAGTAAGAAAGTTGTTATAAAATATTCGTTTGGTCGGAGAATATTCTTTTTGTCGGGAAATATTCGTACGACGACACAATCATTGGTGGACCCCACAACGGAGGTATTGTCGTAGTTAGAAAACGACAAAATTATCTTTTTATAAAAATAACGGCGGAGGTGTTACCGTTATAACTGTTGAACTACCCAGTAGTAAAAATACACTAATACGCGTGGTTGCATAGTAGCACACGGTATTGATTATTGATGCTTACGTGAGAAGTCACTCAGCTATACTCAATTATTGCTACAGTAATTGCTGCATCATATCTCTTATATTATTGATTCAATTATTGTCACAGTATCATCTGTATAATATGTTATATTATTTAAACAATAATTGAGACGACAAAGTTATTCATATTATTATTTGTAATATTGTTCAATCGGGTATTCAGGACACTTTTTCGTGTCGGAGTTACTATTCATGAGTTACTATTCACGAGTTACTATTCACCCGGTTACTATTCACCATAGTAATTATTTTCGTAAATAGTAATTTTCTTCGTCAATAGTATTTACCTTGGTCAATAGTATTTACCATGGTCAATAGTAATTACCTTGGTCAATAGTAATTACCTTCGTCAATAGTAATTACCTTGGTCAATAGTAATTACCTTCGTCAATAGTATTTACCTTGGTCAATAGTAATTACCTTCGTCAATAGTAGTTGTCCCTTCAATAAGACCAAGAGTCATTTGACCCTTTGTTAAGACCAAGAGTCATTTGACCCTTCGTTAAGACCAAGAGTCATTTGACCCTTCGTTAAGACCAAGAGTCACTCTCAGTTTTCTATAAATAGAGGCTTAGTGTTTCATTATTTCTTATGAATTCACTAAAACTCTAGAGAGAGAAACTATAGAGAGAAAGAAGAAAAGTATTCTGCCACTTCATTTTTTCAATATCCAATTTTTTTAAGGTAGGGAATATTATTTGTTGTACCCGTAAGGGGTGTTATTATTTCTTATTCATGAAGAGAACTGTTGTTATTCCATTGCTTATTATTCTGTTGGAATAACCTGTATACGCGGTCTACCCTATACTTGGTGACATTCTTCTATTATTCTGTTGGAACATCCTGTCTGTGTGTTTTACCCCGGACCTGGTCCCGTCTTTATTATTCTGTTGGAACATCCTGTCTGTGTGTTTTACACCGGACCTGGTTCCGTCTTTATTATTCTGTTGGAATATCATATCTGTGTGTTTTACACCGGATCTAGTTCCGTCTTTATTATTCTGTTGGAACATCCCGTCGGTGTGAATTTCACCTGACCTGGTTCCGTTATTTATTATTCTGTTGGAATAACCTGCCTGTGCGGTCTATCGCATGCATTGTGATTTCTTTTGTTATTCCATTCTTTATTATATTCAGTTGGTTAAAACTTTGACTTCTATACTCTATGAAATTAGTGGAATATCCTTGATATTTGCGCTTCATCCAGTATCTTTTCATGGAAATATTCTTCTGAGCATTCTTGAATTTTACTCCACAAAGCAGTATCATGTTGACAATTTGGACGTTATTGATTCTTGGATAAATTAATTCTTGAACTTGTTTTATTGAATTATTATATCATTGTCATCATCCTCATGTTTATATTTTTGAAAGTCATCTGTGGCCTGTAAAGCATGGATGGACTTGGTATGATTATGACCAGGGATTATTCGGTGTAATCATGACCGTAATGTTACAAATGATGTGGTAAAAGTCATCATTGGCCCGTAGTGCATTGATGGACAGTTGTTGGCATGATCATGACCATTAATGAATACACAAATATTCTTGGCCCATGGTGAATGGATAATTGTGGTCGTGATACTAAAGAATATACTTGGCCGTAGAGCAGGGGTGATTCGATGATGTGGAATATTTATTAAGCTGAGTCTCAGCGATAACAGTGTTGAAAAATCTTTTAAATCATAAAAGATAGTAGATTTTATTTTCTACTTGACTCTTTTAATGGATTGCTTGTTCCGCTGCAGTTAAACTTGATGTCTATTATATTTTATCAGTTTAACATTGTTGGAGACTAATGATAATTTGTTCTGCATTATCTTAGTCATAATATTTCTTACTGGGCTAGTTGAGCTCACCCTTTCTTTCACTGTTCTCTTCAGGAAATGAGAATATAGCTGGGACGAATCGGGGGAACGGAGTGATGGTCCAGAGGATAGCATTAGTAGTCCTCACTATTCTATTAAATAGTGTGACAATAAATGAACGAGGACTCCTTTTGAGTTTGTATAGTCTCTAGTAGACAATATTTTTATTCAAACTCACAGGCTATGTTTTGTCGTATTGTACACGTCCGTTGTATAATTAAGTTGTATTTGAATTCTGTACCATGTAAGTGGCGACCCAAGATGGGTGATGTATACCTAATTTTGGGGGCGTCACACTGTCTGTGCATTTTACGCCGGACCTGGTTCCATTATTTATTATTATGTCGGAATATCCTGTCAGTGCGGATTACGCCTGACCTGATTCCATTCTTTATTATATTCAGTTGATTAAAGTTTTGACATCTATACTCCATGAAATTAGTGGAATATCCTTGATATTTACGCTTCATCTAGTATCTTTTCATGGAAATATTCTTCTGAGCATTCTTGAATTTTACACCACAAAGCAGTATCATGTTGACAATTTGGACGTTGTTATTTCTTGGATAAATTAATTCTTGAACTTGTTTTATTGAATTCTTATATCATTATCATCATCCTCATGGTTATAAAATATTGAAAGTCATCTGTGACCTGTAGTACATAGATGGACTTGGTATGATTATGACCAGGGATTATTCGGTGTAATCATGACCGTAATGTTACAAGTGATGTGGTAAAGTTCTCATTGGCCCGTAGTGCATTGATGGACAGTTGTTGGCATGATCATGACCATTAATGAATACACAAATATTCCTGGCCTGTAGTGCATGGATAATTGTGGTCGTGATACTAAAGAATATCCTTGGCCGTAGTGCAGGGGTGATTCGATGATGTGGATTATTTATAAAGCTGAGTCTCAGCGATAACAGTGTTGAAAAACCTTTTAAATCATATAAGATAGTAGATTTTATTCTCTACTTGACTCTTCTAATGGATTGCATGTTCCACTGCAGTTAAACTTGATGTTTGTTATATTTTATAAGTTTAACACTGTTGTAGGCTAATGATAATTTATTCTGCATTATCTTAGTCATAATATTTCTTACTGGGCTAGTTGAGCTCACCCTTTCTTTCACTGTTCTTTTCAGGAAATGAGAACGTAGCTGTGACTAGTCGGGGAACGGAGTGATGGTCCTAGATGGTGCATTAGTAGTCCTCACTATTCTGTGAAATAGTGTGATAATAATTGTAATGAGGACTCCATTGAGTTTGTATAATTTCTAGATGATAATATTTGTATTCAAACTCACAGCATATGTTTTGTCGTATTATACACGACTATTGTATAATTAAGTTGTAATTGAATTTTTGTACCATGTATCTGGCGACCCAAGATGGGTGATGTATACCTAATTTTGGGGGCGTCACATTTGAGTCCGGAACGACGAAATTAGTAAAAATAGTCTATAAACACAAAATTTTCCGAAATTCACTATTTGGTCAAAAAGTCAACAGTTGACTTTTTTGGGAAAAGTCAAACTTCGAAATTTTAATATTTATATTTTTGATAAAAATAGTTTCATTGTGTTGGAATTATTCGTGTTAGTAAAAATCGACATTTATTTCGATGATAATTGCTGTCTAGGGGTTATATTGATAAATCGGGTAATTTATCGGATAAATGAGCAATTAATTGTTACTAATTCACATGCTTATATAACTATTTGTTCACATGTGGGTACTATTGAATCACATTCATGTACTATTAGGGGAGTTGGTGCAAGATTGATAATACTTGTATGACTAAGTTAAAAATGGAGGTATAGATGGAGGTACTATACTGTAATTATTTTTTTCACATGATTAGAACTATTGAGTCACATGATTTACTATTGATTCACATTATTTACTATTAGGGGAGTTGGTGCAAGTTTGATAATACTTGCAGGACTAAATTAAAAATGAAAGAAAAGTTGGAGGTATTGCACTGTAATTTTTCGAGCCCCAAAACGTGCAATTATCGAAACTATATTTTCCTATAAATAGAAGTTCATTCTTCCTTCATTTCTCACCAATTCACAAAAGCTTTAGAGCGATTATTATAGAGAGAAATTATAGAGAGAAAGAAGAAGAGAAGTCTGCTACCTCACTATTCCAGTATCCAGTTTTTCCAAGGTAGGGGATATTATTTCTTTCTTCCATATTCAAGAAGAGAACTTTTGTTATTCCATTCTTTGTTATTATGTTGGAATAACATGTCTATGCGAAGTACCGCATACTTGGTGAAATTCTTCTATTATTCCATTCTTTATTATTCTGTTGGAATATCCTGTCTGTGTGTTATACGCCGGACCTGGTTCCGTCTTTATTATTCTGTTGGAATATCCTGTCTGTGCGTTCTACGCCGGACCTGGTTCTGTCTTTATTATTCTGTTGGAATATCCAGTTTGTGCGTTCTACGCCGGACCTGGTTCCGTCTTTATTATTCTGTTGGAATATCCTGTTTGTGCGTTCTACGCCGGACCTGGTTCCATCTTTATTATTCTGTTGGAATATCCTGTCTGTGCGTTTTACGCCGGACCTGATTCCGTTATTTGTTATTCTGTTGGAATAACCTGCCTGTGCGGTCTATCGCATGCCTGGTGATTTCTTTTGTTATTCCATTCTTTATTATACTCAGTTGGTTAAAGTTTTGACTTCTATACTCCATGAAATTAGTGGAATTTCCTTGATATTTGCGCTTCATCCAGTATCTTTTCATGGAAATATTCTTCTGAGCATTCTTGACTTTTACTTTACAAAGAAGTATCATGTTGACAATTTGGATATTATTAGTTCCTGGATAAATTAATTCTTGAACTTGTTTAATTGAATTCCTATAACATTGTCATCATCCTCATGTTTATATTATGTTGAAGTCATCTTTGGCTTACGTGCATAGATGGACTTAGTATGATTATGACCAGGGATCATTCGGTATAATTATGAACTGTGATGTTATAAGTGATGTGGTATAAGTCCTCAGTGGCCTATAATACATTGATGGACAGTTTTTGGTATGATTATGACCAGGGATTATTTGGTATAGTCATGACCGTGGATGATTTAATGAATATCTTTGGCTCGTAGTACATGGATGATTAGAAGATGTGGTTTATGTGACGCCCCCAAAATTAGGTATACATCACCCATCTTGGGTCGCCACTTACATGGTACAAAATTCAAATACAACTTAATTATACAACGGACGTGTACAATACGCCAAAACATAGCCTGTGAGTTTGTATACAAATATTGTTTTCTAGAAATTATACAAACTCAATGGAGTCCTCATTACAATTATTATCACACTATTTCACATAATAGTGAGGACTACTAATGCATCATCTAGGACCATCACTCCGTTCCCCGACTAGTCCCAGCTACGTTCTCATTTCCTGAAGAGAATAGTGAAAGAAAGGGTGAGCTCAACTAGCCCAGTAAGAAATATTATGACTAAGATAATGTAGAATAAATTATCGTTAGCCTCCAATAGTGTTAAACTGATATAATATAACAAACATCAAGTTTAACTGCAGCGGAACAAGCAATCTATTAGAACGTTTACTCAATATCCATACCCCAAAGGCTGAAGATATTCAAGTGTAATAACAATGATCATAACAATCAGTTGTCTACCTTTGCACTACGTGCCAAAGATATTCAACTATAAAATCAATCGCTGAGACTCAGCTAAATAAATAATCCACATCATCGAATCATCCCCGCACTACGTGCCAAGAATATTCGTTAGTATCACTAGTGGTCATGATCATGTCATACACCTGTCCATCTTCGCACTACGGGTCAAAGCTATCAAATAACAGATCATCTTTGCACTACAGGCCAAAGATATACAACTGTAAAATCAATAACCAACTTAGTACAATAAAGATTGGAATAATAAAAGAATTTCACCATGTATGCAGTACTTCGCATAGACAGCTTATTCCAACATAATAATAAAGAATGGAATACCAATAGTTCTCTTCATGAATACGAAAGAAATAATACTCCTTACTATAATAATAATATCCCTTCTGAATATTAAACGAAAATAATATTCCTTACGAATATTAAACGAAAATAATATTCCTTACGAACATTAAAGAATATAATGAATATTGAACGATAATAATATTCATATAATTATGAAAAATAATTTCTCTTCAGAATGAAAAAAAATAATAATCCTTACCTTTGAAAGAAGAGTACTCCGACTGGTAGGGCGCGGATATACTCGAAGGAAACTTATACTACGCTCAAAGCTTTCTTAAACTCTAAAGAAATACGCTCAAGATTATAGAAGAAGAATTCTCTCTAGAGTTTCAGTGAATTCGTAAGAAATAATGAATGAATGAGCTTCTATTTATAGGAAAATAGAATGCATAGTAACTAATCCATGAACGGTCCAGATTGATTTACTTTAATCTGACGGTCCATATTTAAAGAAAAATCTTTTAAATAAAATATAATATATTCTATTTATAGAATAACTTTAATAAAGTATTCTGTTTTATATAAAAAGATGTTTCTGTTTTATTACGTTAATAATACGAATAAAACAAAATGTCATTATCACTTTCTATTTTATATAAAAAGATGTTTCTTAATAATACGAATAAAACAAAACGTCATTATCACTATAATAATTCATATTATTAATCAACAATAATTGAATCAAACCGAGTGACTTCTTACATAAATATCAATAATCAATACCGTGTGCTACTATGCAACAACGCGTATTACTGTACTTTTACTACCAAGTAGTTCAACAGTTTTAACGGTAAAACCTCCATCGTTATTTTCATAAAATATTTTGTTCGGGTGAATAGTAACTCGTGAATAGTAACTCGTGAATAGTACTCAGACACGAAAAGTGTCCCAAATACCCGAGTGAATAATACTAGAGTGAATAGTAATTTGGGTGAATAGTAACCCGTGAATAGTACTCCGACACGAAAAGTGTCCCAAATACCCGAGTGAACAATACTAGAGTGAATAGTAATTTGGGTGAATAGTAACTCGTGAATAGTAACTGGGTATTTTATAATAACTTGTATACTTAAAAAAAATTCACATATCACCCTTAACTTTAAACTTTTATCAATTTAACTATTCACCAAAATAGAAAAATTGAACATTTTTATTTCATAAAATTCGGGGTCTCACAGTTTATTTATTAAGTTGAGTCTCAGCGATAAAAGTTGATGGAAAACCTTTTAACTCATAAAAGATAGTAGATTTTACTTTCTACTTGACTCTTTTAATGGATTGCTTGTTCCGCTGCAGTTAAACTTGATGTCTATTGTATTTTATCAGTTTAACATTGTTGAAGACTAATGATAATTTATTCTGCATTATCTTAGTCATAATATTTCCTACTGGGCTAGTTGAGCTCACCCTTTCTTTTAATGTTCTCTTTAGGAAATGAGAATATAGCTGGGACGAGTCGGAGAAAGGAGTGATGGTCCAGAAGATAGCATTAGTAGTCCTCACTATTCTGTTAAATAATGTGACAATAAATATAATGAGGACTCCTTGAGTATGGATATTGTCTAGATGACAATATTCCTATTAGAACTCTCAGTTTATGTATTGTCGTATGTTACGCGACAGTTGTATTTGAATTTATGTACCATGTAAGTGGCGACCCAAGATGGGTGACGTATACCTAATTTTGGGGGCGTCACATTAGTAATGTGACGCCCCCAAAATAGGTCCATTCCACCCAACCCATTCTGAGTCGCCAAATACATGGTACAGAAATAACTACAACTTTATTGATACATATGTCGTGCAAAATACGACAACACATATACTGTGAGTTTAAATACAAATATTGTCATCTAGACAGTATTCATACTCAATTAAGTACTCATTATACTTATTGATACACTATTTTACAAAATAGTGAGGACTACTAAAATAACTGTCTTGAACCATCATTCCACACCCCGACTAGTACTCGCTACATTCTCGCCTCCTGAGAAGAAAATGGAACAACAAGGAAAAGGATGAGCTCAACTAGCCCAGTAAAGAATATTATGACTAAGATAATATACAACAAATTATCGTTAGTCTTCAACAGGGAAAAATCTAATAGAATACAATAGACAACAAGTTTTAAATCAATAACTGCAGCGGAAACAGCAAACCATTAGAAGAGTCAAGTAGAGAATGAGTTCTACTATCTTCTAAGATTTAAAAGTCCATCATCAATATTTTATCTCTGTAACAACAATCAATAACCATCTCTAATCAAATATTCATCTTTGCACTACAGGCCAAAGATATTCATTTGTATCACCAGTCGATCATGTTCATCTCAACACCTGTTCATCTTTGCACTACGGGCCAAAGATATTCATCATAAAATCATCAATCTTTGCACTACAGGCCAAAGATATTCATCATAAAATCATCAATCTTTGCACTACAGGCCAAAGATATTCAGTAACATCATCATTTAGGACTGAGGATGATGAAAAATATTTTAGAGAAAACGAATCCAGTGAAACAAAAGAGTAAATATTAAGGATTCGTATTTCAGCTATTCCATGTCCAAAAATACCTCATAAACAATCATAGTGAAGTAAAATTCAAGAATGATCAAAACATGGATACAATCAAAGCTAGTATCCAGAATAGATATTTTGGACGAAAAGAAGAAAATTTTATTTTTCGGTGAATAGTAACTCGTGAATAGTAACTCGTGAATAGTAACTCATGAATAGTAATCCCGACATGAAAAGTTCTAAATTTGATAAAAATTCAGATCAATACTTCGGCATAATGATATTGAAGAAAATAATATCATTTAAGAAGAAATAACATCCCTTACCTCAGCAAAAACAGTACTTCTAGTTGAAACACCGGATATAGGCTATGACTTGAACTTGCACCGTATAGCAATACTCAAAGTATTAGAATACTCACAAGAATACGCTCACTAATATAGAAAGAGAAAGAGAGAGAAACTTGTGTTTCTGGTGTGATTTTCAATTCTAACCTAAGCACCCTATTTATAGGAAAATGCTTAGAACACCAAAGCAGAAAATTGAATAAATTAATAATATAATTTTCTTAATTTCCTTAGCACACCACATCAGCTGATTTCCACCATTAACATGTGCCACTCAAATGTCAAAAACGTTTTTCTTAATAAAAATAATTATAACTTCCAAAAATCAATTATTTCGGAACTTCAGAACTTCAATAATTCATAATAAATAGCCCTTTTATCAGAAAATTCGAATCTCGCGAATTTTTATAGGAAATTCAATTCTCTACAACTTTGCAGAAGAAAGTTTTTCCAAATTCCAAACAAAAATTAACTGAAATCCACAAACGGGCGATTTTACAGTTAATAATAAATTTTCGGTCAAGAATTGTGTCCACCAACACACAAAACATGTGTTAATCATTTAATCTAACAAAAATACTCTTCCTCCTCATATACTCATATATCCCATATTTATTGTAAAAATATCACCGTTAATATATTATTAAAATAATATATTTAAATGAATTATTTTATCAGAAAAAGATAAAATATTAATTTTCAACAATTGTCACATTAAAAATTTTCTCCATCTATATCCACATAAAATCAATATTTTTCTCATCATATAAATCAATAATTAATTATACACAAATAATATTACAGAATCACAGTACTGGCAACCAGGCCGTTCCCAGGAAAGAGGGGGCTTTCCAATAAGGATCTCTCCTTACTGGCGCGCAATTAGATGACCAAACCTCTCCTTAGACAGAACTTTCTAGACATTACCAATAATGTTATCTAATAATATTATTCAGATAATATAAATTATTGTTCCGATAATAGAAAATACTGTGTAGTGACAATTATTAAAACAACAGTAATATAAAATATCAACGCAGCAATTATTGAATCAATAAAATACAATATTGAACAGTAATTATTGTAACAATTATTGAGTAGTGCCTTCTTACGTAAGAATCAATAATTGGTGCAATACCGTGTGCTACTGTGCAACAACGCGTATTACTGTGCTTTAACCACCGGGTATTCCAACAGTATTAACGGTAACAACTACGCCGTTATTTATAAACAACTTATTTTTGTCGTTTCCTTCATCCAATCGCTTTTCGTTATGGGGCCCACAAAAGACTGCGCCGTCGTACAAATATTCCCCAACAACAAGAATATTCCACGACCAAACAAATATTCCCCGACAACAATGAATATTTTAGGACCACTTACTTATTTGAAATATTTGCGCATTTTACCCATAACTAACCACATTAATCAAATCAACTCTTACTATTTCAAAATAATAAATAGAGGAATTTAAATTTCATTTATTAATAATTTGGGGTCTTACAAGTAATATATATACTCTAAGGTTTTAATGATGACAATGTTTTATGGACTAAACTGTTTTTATATAATAAGTCATGTTGAATCAAATATTTGTATGCATGTTAATAGTAGCATGAAAGTATACTGCAGTTTGGTCACGTGCTTCAAAGTTACTGTAAGTTGGTTGTTATTGTCTCATGCTTTCTGTTATATATATATAGTTACATCTAATCCTGATTTGGTTTGAAGACTTATTCAATTAAATATGTATTAATATATATATATATATATATATATATATATATATATATATATATATATATATATATATATATGTTATACCAATTTACATGTCTTGAAGATTTTTTTAGGAATTAGTATATCTATGGACTCTTATTTAAAATGGAACAACAGTCAATAAGGACTCTTTCTTGCTAACATCAGTTGTTGTGTTAACAGTCAAAAGGACTCTATTAGCTAGTCTTTATATTTTATTTTGACTGCTTCTCTTATCTATTGAGTTGTTATTTCTACTGTTTCAAAGTACTGGCTGTTGCAATTGGAACGTTACTTGCAGTCATAGTCGTTGCTCTCTTCTGTATTTATATGGTTTACTCGGCTTCATGAAGGAAGACAAGACTGCAGAACATAATCTTCAAGAGAGCTATCTGAGATAATCATTCTTATATTCTTGGTTGACAGTGTTCTTATATCCTTTATTTCAATATCTATTGTAACCATAGTAGTACAAGTCTAGGATTGACTTGGGATTTTTATTTTGTAATACTCAATCTGTTCAACGAAGTTATCAAAGTCTCAGAGGTGAGAGGTGTTGCAGAGGTGCAAAGGGGGCAGAGGTGTCCAAGTGATCATCGTTGTAACAGGGAGTTTTTATTTACTTTGTAATTGCTGAGTATTATTTTAATAAAGTGAGTCTCCAATCCTAGTTGGGATTGGACGTGGATTAGACTACTAGACTAGAGGATAGGGGCTGAATCACGTAAAAAATCTCGGTGTGGTTTATTTTTCGTGTTTCTGCTTTTTAAGCTTTATATTCTGCCGAGTTTGGTTTTAGTTGGAGTAATTTTATACTAATACGGACATGTATTAGCTGTCCGTTTATAACAGTCTAAGAATATAACTAATACGGACAGGGTTAGACCGTCCGATTATAGCTTGTTATAGTGAACTTCAAAAATTGGCCACTGTAGATCACTTCTAAGTATTTACACCTATTCATCCCCCCTCTAGGTGTGCTATATTACAGAATTACAATACTAAGCCTCACAAAACCTGATTACCTCTTCTTCCGCAGCCTGTTCAGCATGCTCAAAAAACCTTCTAATGCTTTCTCCTCTTGTAATTGTGACAAACCATCACCAACAACTAGCCTGCGAAAAACACATTGTTGCCCCTTTAATGCATGAGCTCTTACAGAAAGTTCAGTGCAGCGTCCATCCATTTTCCATGCCCTTAGAGTTATATAGCATGCATTTACTCCAGTAAGATCTAGGCCCTTCACTTGAACCTTTTCCCTTAAGCCAACATTTTCAAACTCCAAAATGTCAGATTTTCCTTCTCCACTTCCAACTGCCCATTCAAAGTGATGGTATGTTCCAAAAGTGTCTGTGAAGGTTTGGTGCCAATCAGCTTGGACTGTGTCGTGGGATACCTACACAGAACAAGAAAATACAATTGCATCAGACCAGTCGCAAAATTGGTACGGCTCTGACATGCAACTGAATCATCCAGACCACAGTTTTACCTATTTGAACTAATTCATAGAAAACTATATGGAGATCCAACTGTTACTGAATCCTACATATGAGTGTGTGAGATATGAGCTTGTGTAAGCAAGAAACGCACCTCATACTGAAAGCTTGTATCTGATACACAAAACCAACTGGTGCAGCGAGGTTCTCTTCGTACGCACTTTAGCTCCTTTAATTCCTTGAACTCCCGAATAACATTCCTTCTGCAGTCTCTACAAAACCTCTTGCTATCAAACCTGTCACATTAGACTACATCATTTGGTTGACCAGTTATAAACTAAAACTTTATGGCCAACTTCTAAATTCTAGCCTTTCCTCTTATTTCAAAGTACTTTTAAGTTATCTGGAGAAAATAATTGTGTGGTTTTAACTCTCTTCTAACAGACTATTAAACTACTTCATAATGACTTTGGTGACCGCATACATAACCAACTGTACCCTAGCCAAATTGACCTAGAGAAGATATAGATGCCCCGTCAAGGCCCAAACCCCCCCCCCCCAAAACCCTCACCCACTTTTTTCCATAAAAATGATGTAAGAAAAAGCACACAAAAACATTCACATCACTGGCTAAGCCTCTAGGTCATCCCAAAAAACTTGCTTCCCCATTCTGAAAAGTCCATGCTCCACCTATGACCCATCCTCATCAATTATAATTTCTTCCCTAAAATTTCCCACAGCCTTACTTTTGTATCCACACAACTCTACCTAAACAACTGCTAACCAACCTTTTCTGACTCACTTGTTGGCTATCAATTTGACATATAAAGTTACAAATCAACTCAACTCAACAAGAGTCTTATCTGAACTACATAGTTGACTCGTTACCTCATTGTCGTCTCTTGATGTTTGATTTGTACTACCTACTAGGTGATATTTTCTCTCTTCTAAAAGTTACTTAACATAAGTTATTTTAATTGCCTATATTCTTAAGCGATTCTAAACCTCTTTGGCTTTGCTCGACATTTGATCTGCACTACCTCGATGGTTTTTTCTTCTGGTAGGTAATTTTGGCTATAAGTATGGGGTTTGGAACCACTGACCTTGAGGTTAGGACTCTGCCATTTCTCCTACCCCTTGGGGTTCTCCTCGGTGGTTTTGTATTCCTCTAATAGTTACTTCCATGTGTTACATTTTTGTCCTACTCTCCCAACCCAGTAGGATCCGCTTTGTTTTTATTATTTGAAGCATTATTATTAGACAATAGCATATATCATGGAACTTCATTCTACTAGTTGACAATAAGGGAAACAAATGAAGGATCCCCTACAACTAGAACATGACTTCACTTGCTCCTTAACTTAATTACAGCTTCAATACACATGCCTTTATTTGCCAAAATATGTATTTTGTGTTCTTTTTCTACACACTTTTTTCAATTCGTAACTCTCTTTCTACTGTAGTGTGTGTGTGTATAGTCTCCTGTTGAGTAAAATCTAGTTACGCACAACACGCAAGTATACGTGGCCAACAAGTAATAAAGAGTAAGTAAAGTATCGTTCACCAAGCATTAGCCCATAACCATCTCAGTCTTATTTAAACGAATGATATTATATTTTGTATTTAAACTACGAAATTAAATAAACCCAACTAATCCTAGAGTGCAACTAGATGATGAAGACCTGAGATCATAATTTCATCTATTGATTCATTCAAATCCATATATTTCATATCAAGCCAAACTAATTGTACCGGATTTTTAGTCGAGAACATGAAAGTAAAGTATAGTCATCTCTCAATGTATCATACCCGTATCACGTATAATCCACAATTGATAGAATACACGTGAACACCCACATTACCTAAACCACAATATGTCTATGTGATTTACAAATAATTAGGGTTTAAGCCCAAGTTCTCAATTGACTACGATTGATGCTTCGGTATATGTCTATCCTAAGCACAAATCATGCATCCTATCACAATTTAGAATATACAATCAAAAGCTATTAAAATCAGATCCAAACCCATACTTTGTTTCTCAATTCCATATGAATGATCACAGTAATTGATGGCCAATCAATTAAGCAAGTAAGCGTGAATCTTAATAGACAAACCCATAGTAAACAATAAAGCTAACAATGAAATATATCAGATTAAATTAATCCATAGAATCCATTACAATCTCAGAATAGAATTCAAATCATAATTGAATTAATACTATCATCCACATATTGAAGGTAAATCATGAGATACAATTAAGAATCACAGAGAGAGAAAGAGTAGAGAATTGTAATCTGTTCTCCTGATCCAAGATTGAATCTCCAATGCTACCCAACTGCTTCAAGTCTCCAAACTAATCAAAACCTAAAAATAATATCTACACTAATCTATTCTATTCTATTAATGAAAATCAAAGAGAGAAAGCAACAATAGTTCCTTGATTCCCCAAGCGATGGAATACGTTTTTCATCCCCCTTAGCCGTCTATTATATTCAGAGTTTTAGTCGTAGTCTCCTTCTCCAAGTCGTCACCCTGCTAGATCGTTCAAATAAAAGTCAACTGATTTTTAAGACTGGCGCAACTGCGCTGTGCTGAATCTGGGCAATCTGTCTGGCTCAGCTGCGCCGTGTCATAGGCCAAGTTGGGCGCAGCTGTGCCGTGCATCAGCTGGGAATGGCTTGTTATGCTGCACTCTTCTGCTTCAGTCTAGACTCAAGGTACTTCACTCCAAGACTTCATTCCAACATTTGGCATCATGCTTAACTCCATTTCCTTTCCATCATCAATCCATCGTAGCTTTGAACACAACTTAGCTCAAATTACACCAAGGAAGTTTCTAATACTAAAACTGCAAAACAAAGCACAAAGGCATAAAAATCTATACAATGACATGAGATTAAGCACAAATTCAAGTCGGTTAATATCCAATTAAGTGGTTATAAAAACCACTTATCAAATACCCCCAAACTTAAACTGTTACTTGCCCTCAAGCAACTACAACAAAACCAAAATAAAATGCAATGTACAAACTACCATGTATGCATCCTACACTATCATGACCTTGAATCCAATAATCAGCCAGAATTGAAATTCAATTACAATGCCTCAGAAAAAACTCCAAGATAATCAAAACGAAAATCAACCCAAGACAAGATCATAATGCACAACACCTTGCAAATCCAAATCTGTCTGCACTGATATAGTGTGTGAATGTGAAGCAACCACTAAACATACTGTTGAATAAATTTTTCACATACTATGATTCTTAGAGGGAAAGAATCAGTTTTAAATCAAGATAAGCAGTAAATCACACAAGTTCTAACCAAGACCATGTATTACTTAAGTTCAGAGTCAACAGGGGAATTTATGCCTTTATTTATAGCGAGTGCGTTTTACACTCCATCTCTCTCCTTCCAAAATTACGGCAAGTGCGTTTTACGCTCCCTCTCGCCCCTTCCATAGATTCAATGATTTAGTTCAAGAAGGTTTCAAGATAGATTTTCCTCTTTATTTATTTATTTATTTTTATTTTTTTTAACAGCGAATAGGCCTGCATAACACTGAATTCCCCCAAACTTAAGCTTTTAATAGTCCTAGCTATTACCTAATGGAGTACTTACATTCTTTCACTAAAACACAGAATTCCCACCAGAAGGCAAATATGTGAAAATTTAAACTAAGCATATCACAATGGTTACTCAGAAGTGCTAACCGGTTATATCAAGATTCAGGCAGATAAGGATTTATATAATGATGTGACATCACAACCAAGCTTAAGTCTCAAATCAGTTCAAAAATCAAGTAGTTTTAATTTCATCATAGGCCTACTAAATAACAAACCGACTGACACTGGATTCATGCAACATATTTTTAAACATAACTACTAAACAGACTACAACACTTGCTACACAATCAACTAAAACAAGACAAAATGCACACGACATGAATTAAACTAAATGCAATAAATAAACCTAATACCCCCAAACTTAAAAACTACAATGTCCTCATTGGAGATAAAAGGTATAAAGAAACTCCCCTAGCTGTTAGCATCATCACCATCCTCCTCTTGTTCAGGTGGAGTGTCCGGAGGTGGATAAGGAGTAGCTATCCCATATGTCGGAAATTGAACCGTGCTCCCAGCTGACTGAAGGCATTTGATAGAATTCCAGAAAATTCGATAGTGTAAGCTTGGAAGTTCGCGTGCATCGCATCCATCCTTCTTTGGAGGCGGCGAATGTCACGGTTTTGTTCGCCTAGAAGTGGGCTAGCTGAATGCGGGGCAGCAGTGTCCTCTTCTTCTTCATTGTTATCTCCATCTTCTTCACTTTGTGATTCTTCCTCAGACATGATAAACCCCCAGCCCCAGGGATGAGACTCTGCACCATTCCAAATGGTGTACTTCTGAATAGTGGTGTGGTCAATATCCCTCATCGGCAGCTGAAGAGCCTCATCATCCCACTCAACTCCCACAGCCACGCACAGTCGAGTAACAAGAGAAGCGTGTGGTATTCCCCCTGAAGTACTCCCTCTCATGTATTTCAGCATTGACTGATTTATGATATGTCCGATGTCAAGTTTTTTCATTTTCAGAATGCCATATAGCAATGTAGCTATGTCAGTCGTGACATCGGCATGATGGCTGGCGGGGAGTATGTTCGCACATATGAAGCTATATCATGCCTTGGCGTATCGGCTGAGCGAGGTCTGCGGGAAATGTACCTTTCTGTCAGTGCCGGATTTGGTGGTCCATTTTGTACCTGGCTTGCACAGCTCCTTCACCAACTTGTCTAAATCTGTCTCAAACCTTTGTGATTCAGCCCAGTTCTCCGCACCTTATGGCAATGTCCTCACATGGAATATCTCATTGATTGCTTCTTTGGTGTACCGCACTTGCTGTCCTCGCACAAAAGAGATGCCATTCTGAGTTTCGCGAGCGTTGGCGTAAAATTCCGTTACTATCGCCATTGGTGCAGCCACCGGTTTGGCTACCACTGAAAGCCATGTATGCCCCCTAATCTGATTCTTCAACTTTCCATCTTCTCCCGGTCTGAATCCCCTCTCTGGGACAAAGGATTTGCCCACTAAAACATCCATATAATAGTGTTGGGCCGAGAGGTTCACAAATCGGGTAGTGTCAAGCACGTTTTTGTTGTTATCCCTGCTCTCATGCTCACTGTGAGAGAGAAAGGAGTTTGAGAGTATTTGAAATTTAGAGGAAATAATAAGGTAGAAGGTAAGTAGGACGGTAAATGGTAACCGGAAAATTCGTATTCGTCAGCATCCGTATTCGAAAAAAAAGCAGATATTGTGACGCCCCCAAAATTAGGTATACATCACCCATCTTGGGTCGTCACTTATATGGTACAAAATTCAAATACATCTTAATTATACAACAGTCGTGTACAATACTACAAAACATATGCTGTGAGTTTGAATATAAATATTGTCATCTAGAAATTATACAAACTCAATGGAGTCCTCATTACAATTATTATCACACTATTTCACAGAATAGTGAGGACTACTAACGCATCATCTATGACCATCACTCCGTTCCCCGACTAGTCTCAGCTACGTTCTCATTTCCTGAAGAGAACAGTGAAAGAAAGGGTGAGCTCAACTAGCCCAGTAAGAAATATTATGACTAAGATAATGCAGAATAAATTATCATTAGTCTCCAACAATGTTAAACTGATAAAATATAATAGACATCAAGTTTAACTGCAGCGGATCAAGTAATCCATTAAAAGAGTCAAGTAGAGAATAGAATATACTATCTTTTATGATTTTAAAAGTTTTCATCACTTTTATCGCTGAGACTCAGCTTAATAAATAATCCACATCATCCCTGCACTACGGCCAAGGATATTCATTAGGGTCACGACCACAAATTCCATGCACTACGGGCCAAGGATATTTGTGTATTCATCAATGGTCATGATCATGCCAACAACTGTCCATCAACGCACTATGAGTCAATGAGGACTTTTACCACATTATTTGTAACATTACGGTCATGATTACACCGAATAATCCCTGGTCATAATCATACCAAGTCCATCTATGCACTACAGGCCACAGATGACTTTTAAAAAAAATATAAACATAAGGATGATGACAATGATATAAGAATTCAATAAAATAAGTTCAAGAATTAATTTGTCCAAGAACCAATAACGTCCAAATTGTCAACATGATACTTCTGTGTAGAGTAAAATTCAAGAATGATCAGAAGAATATTTCCATGAAAAATACTGGATGAAGCGCAAATATCAAGGATATTCCACTAATTTCATGGAGTATAGAAGTCAAAACTTTAATCAACTGAGTATAATAAGGAATGAAATAACAACAAAAATCACCATGCATGCGGTACTTCGCATGGGCAGGTTATTCCAACAGAATAATAATAATGGAACCATGTCAGGTGAAAATCACACCGACAGGATGTTTCAACAAAATAATAAAGACGGAACCAGGTCCGGTGTAAAACACACAGACATGATGTTCCAACATAATAATAATAAAGACGGAACCAGGTCCGGTGTAAAACACACAGACAGGATATTCCAATAGAATAATAAAGACGGAACCAGGTCCAGCGTAAAGCACAGACAGGATGTTCCAACGAAAAATAAAGACAGAATAATAGAGACGGAACCAGGTCCGGCGTATAGCACAGACATGATGTTCCAACGGAATAATAAAGACAGAATAATAGAAGAATGTCACCAAGTATAGGGTATTCCGCGTATACAGGTTATTCCAACAGAATAATAAGAAAATAGAATAACAGGAGTTCTCTTCTTGAATACAAAAGAATAATATCCCTTACCGTAAAAGAACTGGATATAAGAGTAGTGAAGTAGCAGAAAACTTTTCTTCTATCTCTATATAGTCTCTCTCTGTAGTTTCTCTCTCTAGAGTTCAGTGAATTCGTAAGAAAATAATGAAGGAATGAGCTTCTATTTATAGGAAAATGGAATGCATAGTAACAAATCCATGAACGGTCTCCTCTGACCGAAGAACTGCGTAAACAGATGCAGGCGGACTATCGTGCGTCTGACAAACTCGGTGCAGAAATTCTGAAAGTATACTATGAAGGATATGAAGATTGCAGAGGCCGGGGCAAGGAAAAGTTGGCTGCTACTCAGCTAGATCCAGCTCTGATCGACTCCGATGGTGAAGGCGGTGCTTGAATGTCCTTTCTGTTTTCTTCTGACATTTTAATGACTTGTGAAAATTATCTGTCTTTTTTGAGGTTATTTTGAAGAACTTTACCAAGTAATTTTTAACTTTGTACAATAGTTTAATGTTAGGAATGAATAGATGGATGAATGTTTGAACTCATCAATGAACCACCATTTATGTTTAATTATGACTTCTGTTTTGATTCGTTTCTTGTCAATAATTCAGCACCAATTAATCTGTATGAACTTAACTTAGATAGTGAATCAGATAAGGCGTAAAACAGTTAAGTTAAAGAACAAAATGAACTGAATTAAATGAACTGAACCGAACTCAACATTTGCATAAAACAAATTAATGTATACTCATCATTGCCGGAGTGTGAGATCGGTCATGTGCAAGGTGAATTCGGCTGATCCTCTTTGCACCATCAAGATCTTGCTTACCACTCGGGGTAGAACAAGTATATAAGGACATTTGTTTACCACTCGGGGTAGAACAATTTTATAAGGGCCATGGAATTTGTCTACCACACGGGGTAACAAATTTATAAGGACACTCCTGACAATGAGGCTGACATCGAATGGCCAGCGAGTTCGACCGTACCTCCTTACTTCGGTGTCTTTTGTTTACCATGTGGGGTATAACAAATTTTTAAAAGGACCATGGACTTTGTCTACCACGCAGGGTATAACAAAACCATAAGGACACTCCTGCCGAAGAGGCTACCATCGAATGGTCAGCGAGTCCACCCCGTCCTCCTTACTTCGGTGCCTATTGATTTACCGCCCTCGGTAAAAATAATATAAAAAGGACCATAGGATTTGTCTTACCACACGGGGTAACAAATAAGTAGGCTACCATCGAATGGCCAGCGAGTCCTACAATACCTCCTTACACCATTGTGAACTTAGGACAAATAGGAAGAAGATCGAATGTGAAAAGGTGACTTTTTATTGATAATGGACAATCATGTACAGACTTTCGGTAAACCGACTCGATCTCTATTGGAAATATTTTCGAAGTCTTTCGGCATGCCAGGTGTTCTTGATCTCGGACCCATCTAACGCCTTTAATCGATAAGTCCCTGGCTTTGGTACTTCGATCACCTCATACTGTAGGGTTTGGGTACAGAAACGCACAGCGGAAATTAAAATTTTAAAGCAATTTCCGAAACCCTAAAACAGGATCCATGCGAAAAATCAATTAATTCAGAGGTTTAGAGATTATACCGAATATGAAAAACGAGACTCTGAAACCAACTGTGCCTCGAATCTCCAACGCAATACAAATCGACTGCGTCTCTACGGTATCCACACGAACGCTCCGCGAATCATCCTACGATCTGCAGAAGAAGGAATCGCGGTACTAGCCACCAAGGATGAGGATTTTCAAAGCTGTATTCTCTAGTCTCTCTCTAAGAGCGGCTAGGGTTTTGTATTTTGACGTAAAACCTAAAGTGACTGATATATATCATATATATAGCAGTTAGGAGGAATTAATCAAAACTTAATATTATTAAAATCTGAATTTATATATATCTTAATTAAGTCTTACTTAATTAATATACCTATATATAAATTATCCTATTAATTTAAATTCGTAATTTAAAATTCTATCAATCATATTGACATATTTAAATCTTTACAATTTAAATTAATTTCCTTTTAATTACGTTCTTTATGTGTGGCCCTATAGGTTATTATTACGTTGGCAATAATTTTAAAATCATATTATAAAGTTATAAACAGTGAGCGACATCTAGTAATGCATCACTACTACCCAAGTAATAATAAGATCGATGATTCGATGCAACCTTTTCGTGACCAGTGTTTCAATGTAATTTAATCCTTTTAACCTTAATATCCTAGATTAAACTCGAGTCATGGAATGTGTCATACTCTTCATAATTTAATCTGAGTTTTCTTGATCAATGAGTAGACTATATGAAACAAATCACTATTTGAGCATGACCATGCATTTCATAGTCCTACTCAATGAAGAGGCCTATGGATATCACCCATAATATATAGGATGGTTAAATTCCATCTAGATCACTCATATTTCTCACACGATTCATGATGAACCCAATAATCACCTTTATAGTCCACCCTATTAAAGGTGACATTTGATGATATCAAAGTACATAAATCCTCGTGTAGTAATATAGCGATTTCAGGTCGGAGGACCATTACATCATTGTCACTATGAGAATTGCTAATGACACTTCGCATAATGCTCCATATAGAATTCTCATGGTGGGTCTGTCCAGTACATCATTTTCTAACATGTACCTATGCATTGACATAATATCTCATATATTTATGACCAATGAGATTTGGTCATCAGTCAATTCACATACTAGTCTTAATGCATTACTGTTGTCCCATCAACAATGATAC
Organism: Panax notoginseng; assembly: GCA_016801055.1. NCBI lineage: Eukaryota > Viridiplantae > Streptophyta > Magnoliopsida > Apiales > Araliaceae > Panax > Panax notoginseng. The sequence goes on from CM029014.1 coordinate 224,688,217, forward strand.
TTAACTATGGACATTTAAGAATAATGATACTAATTGTAATTATATAATCTCATGTTCAAGTCACATACTTGAAACTATATAAATTGTATCACTATCCTAAGGAATTTTATTATGTTAACATTTATATAACGCAGAAAATAAAACCATAATAAAATCATTCATTTATTCAATCAAATATAATATCAAAATGTTAAGCAATTATATCAAATAATTGGCCTCTAGGGCATAAACTCTAACACATACAGCCCTTCCCAGTTCGGCATCAGTTTTCCCGTGTTTTGAGGCGTAGATGCTTCGGCTTCTCTGAGGACGAAATTCCCTACTTTAAATCTGCAAAGCTTGACCCCCTTGTTGTAATGCTTGGCTACTCTTCGTTGATAAGCTGCCAGTTTGAGCAAAGCTACCTCTTTGACTTCTTCTAACAGATCCAAGTTGGCCTTTAGTCCTTCGTCGTTGTAGATCTCTTTGAATTGACTGACCTGAAGACTTGGAGACCCAATTTCGACTGGGACTAAGGCATCAGTATCATAGGCCAATCGAAATGGTGAATCCCCTGTGGTGGTCCTCGGTGTAGTCCGATAGGCCCATAGCACACTGAGTAGCTCCTCTGGCCATCTTCCTTTAGCTTCGTCCAATCTGCGCTTGATCCCGTTCAGCAGCGTTCGGTTGGTCACTTCAACCTGCCCATTCGACTGTGGATGAGCCACTGAAGTCTTTCTGTGCTGAACCCCCAACTCTTTCAAAAATTCTTCAAATTTCGATCCCACGAACTGGCGTCCGTTGTCCGATATCACCACTTTAGGAATCCCGAAGCGAAACACTACGGATTCTTTCATGAACTTCAAACACACTTGTTTCGTTACCAACCGAAGTGGCTTCGCCTCTACCTACTTGGTCATGTAATCAATAGCAACTATGACAAAACTGACCTGACCTTTTGCTTTCGGCAACGGACCCAATATATCAACTCCCAGACAGCAAAGGGTATAGGAGATAGAATCGAGTATAACTCTTCTGATGGCTGATGTGGGATCGGACTGTTGAGCTGGCACTTCTCACACTTCTTCACATACTCTGTAGCTTCCTTGAAGATCGTTGGCCAGTAGTACCCCTGCCGAAGAACTTTATATGCCAGTGACTTAGCAGCCATGTGATCGCCGCAGATGCCTTCATGCACCTCCCGAAGGGCATACTCAGCTTCAGACGGAACCAGACACTTCAATAATGGTGACAAAAATTAATGCCCTTCGGTAAAGATTCCCATCAATAAGGACGAAGTTTGCACTCTTGTACTTGATCTTCTTTGCCAGCATCCAGGAAGAACGCCATCTGCCAAATACTTGATGTAGGGAGTCATCCAACAGTTAGATCGCTCGATACATATTACCGCTTCCTGTTGAATACTCGGCTGCTGTAAAACCTCTAAATAGACTGATCCATTGAAAACGACAGCATCCGTAGTGGCCAACTTTGATAACGCATTGGCAATGGAATTATCGTTGCGTTCTATGCCCTGAAATTAATAAGAGGCGAAATACTGAAGCCGATCCTTCAACTCTGCAAAATACTTGATCATCCTTGTTCCACGAGCTTCATAATCTCTCGACAGCTGCTTGACGACCAGTTGGGAGTCACTGTAGATAATCAGCTTCTGAACTTCTAGACTCTTTGTCAGTCGGACTCCTGCTAGTACTGCTTCATACTCGGCCTGAAAATATTGTCGAAGCTTTCGACTAGCAATTACTAAAGTGAAGGCAAATTTTAGAATATTTGGATACCTGGTTTCAGCATCTCTTAGGACGTGACTGACATAATAGACCGGATGCTACTTCCCGCTGACCTCTCAAACCAGCACTGCTCCAACTGCCAAAGAACTAGCTGCCAGATATAAATATAAAACCTCAGTTGGAGTAGGTTTCATCAATAGAGGAGCCGAAGACAGGTATGTCTTTATGCCTTGGATGGCGTCTTCACACTCCAAAGTCCATTGGAATGTCTTCGCATTTTTCGGTCCCTTCAGTGTGTTGAAGAGTGGTAAGCATCTCTCCGCAGATTTGGACATGAACCTCCTTAGGGCTACAATCCTACCAGTCAGACGTTGAACGTCTTTGAATGACTGAGGAGTCTTCATGTCTAAAATGGCCTGGATCTTTTCCGGATTGGCTTCAATACCCCTTTGACTGACCAGATAACCCAGGAACTTCCCTGCGCTGAGTCCGAAGGTACACTTTGTGGGGTTGAGCCTCAACTTGTGATGGCGGACTGTCTGAAAGCACTCTTCCAGATTATCCAAATGCTTCTGAACCATCGTGCTCTTCACGATCATATCATCCACGTGCACTTCCATGTTCCTTCCCAGCTGCTTACGGAAGACGAAGTTCATCATTCTCTGGTAGGTGGCTCCAGCATTTATCAGGCCGAAGGTCATCTTCTTATAGGCGTACACCGAACGGTGTGTGATGAATGTTGTCTTTAAAATGTCTTCCTTGCACATAGAAATTTGATGATAACCTGAAAAAGCATCCATAAAGCTTAGTAGTGCATATCCCAAAGTCGCATCAATAAGTTGGTCAATATGGGGTAAAGGATAGAAGTCCTTCGAGCATGTTTTGTTCAGATCTGTGTAGTCGATGCAGACTCTTCATTTCCCATTCTGCTTCTGCACTAGCACCACATTAGCCATCCATTTCGGGTAGTCTATCTCGAATATGAAATCAGCAGCTATCAACTTCGCGACCTCCTCATCAATGATCCTTTGTCGTTCAGGTGCAAAAATCTGTCTTTTCTGCCGAACTGGATTCTTTGATGGATTCACATCCAGCCGATGCTCGGCAATCTTTCGACTAATCCCAGGCATGTCCCGTGGCTCCCATGCAAAGATGTACGCATAGCAGCGAAGGAGTTCCATAAAGTTTGTCCAAAGAGGCTCTGGTAGACCCGAACCAATCTTCACTGTCTTATCTTTCTTTCCAAGGACCAGCTCGATCTCCTCTGTCTCCCCTGTAGGAATAACCAATGGCTCCGAACTGCTTTCAGTGAAGGGCTCGATCTCAATTGCCATGGTTTGCTTCTGCTTGCTGACCCCTACTCCCGAGGAAATGACAGCATTCCGATAACAGCGTCGGGCCAGATCCAAATCTCCTGCTACTTCTCCAGTCCCGTGTGCTGTAGGGAATTTGATCTTAAAATGAGGGATGGAAGTCACTGCTTAGAAAGCAATCAAGGTAGGCCTTCTCAATATGGCGTTGTAGACAGAATCTACATGCACAACATAAAATTTACATGTTATTTCTACATGTTGAGGAGCTGTGCCGAAGACCACTGGGAGTTCAATAGTGCCCGTAACTTTGGCTGGATCGTTGCTGAAGCCATATAAAGGAGCCTCCTGCCCGACTTCCATCTTTCGCCCATCAAGATGCATCCTCTGATAAGCGTGGGCATACAGAATATCCACAGAAGACCCGTTGTCTATCATCATACGCTTTACATCCGCCGAACCTACTTGTGTAGTGATCACTAACGCTCCTTCATGGGGCTCGATGGGCTCCGAAGGATAATCTGCATCGATAAAAGAGATAACAGTTCCTGGAAATGCTCTGTCGGTCTTCGGGGGAACACCCGCCACAGACATGACCGAATCCAGATATCCTCTCCTCTTCTTCCCTACTAACGTCCCTGCTTTCCCACCGGTTATTACATCAACGACGTGCCTTGGCGGTGGTGTTGGAGCATTTTGGACGGGTGGAACCATTTGAACCGTCTGAACAGTACGGTCGGCGTTCTGCTGATCTTGTTGGTCCCTCCCGACCATATACTGAACCAGCAAACCGCTTTGAATCTTCTTCTCCACGAAATCCTTCAGGTTGCAACACTCATTAGTATCATGGCCTGCGGCTTGATGATAACCACAATATTTCCGAGGATTGCCCTGCCCTGTCTTATAATTATCACGAGGTGGCTCGAAGAATGGCTGGTTCCTGATCTGGTCCAAAATCACCGACCTATCCGTATTCAGTTTGGTGTAAACCTTATTCACCTTCGGGGCGGACGCAGGTGGACGACTACTTCTTTGTCGCCATAAGTTGTTGTACTTCTTCGAACTGCTTCTGGCCGATCGTTATACCCTCCCGTCTTCCTCTGATCACCTTCGGTCTTGGGAATGTCGGCCCCCTTTATTCGATCCGATGAAGGTCGCTTTAAGCTATTCATGGCCTCTTCCACTACGATATAACCTTCTACCTTGTCAAATGCTTCTGCCAAACTCTTCGGATGGTGAAACATCAGCTTCTTTACCAACTTTTCAGACTTCACCAGATCCAGTCCATTCTGAAACAAACCTACAGTCTGCAGATCATTGAGGTCCGACCCTTTACCAACCGCTTCCCTGAACCTTTTCATATACTGACCCAGGGACTCATCGGTGAACTGTCTGACCTGTGCTAAAGAACCTGTGGGCTTCCCCCTTCTTCGGTTGCTCCCAAAACGAGCATGGAATTTGTCACACAGCTCAGACCATGACGATACCGAATCGGCCGGCAAAGTTCCCATCCACTGCCTCGCGTCCTTCCTCAGCGTTGTGACGAACGTATGGCACTTGGCCGCATCGGTAAAATCATAATAATCCATCAGTCGATCAAATGTTTGGCTATGGTCATATGGATCTCCGGATCCGTCGTAACTCTCCATATGAGGCAACTTCTTGGTGGTGTCTACCTTCTCCTTAAGGATATCCGAGGAAAATGGGGACGCCTTCTTTCCCGGAGTATCCTTCACCTGTTGAACCTCAGCTAACTGTTTCCGAAGCTCCTTCAATTCCCTGACCAAATAATCTACTCCTTCTGGTTGAGATGACGCTTCTTTCTATGGGGAATCTTTCCTCTTTCGAGTAGATCGGTCTCTTGCCATAGAACCCCTATCCTTCACATGTTTTTGATTTTACTTATACTTGTTGTATTCAGTTTCTTTTGGAACTACTTGTGTCATTATCCATACCTTTGGATTTTTGACCATTCAGTTTATTAATGAAATTTTGCCTTTGCCAAAACAAAAAATAAAAAAAAACAAATAGAATCTTGTTTTCTTTTCTTTAATTGTAATGTGTATGTATCATTAGGTTACCAACATATAGAAGTAATCTGTAGAGGTTTCCACCATACTTGTTGTATTGAAAATAATGGCAAAACCGGGAGTGTGTGTGTGTGTGTGTGTGTGTGTGTGTGTGTATATATATATATATATATATATATATATATATATATATATATACTGTTTCTGATGCATACCCATTTATTTTAATACTTGCTCACCATCTTTAGTGTCAAATTGGGCGACGGTTTGGTCCGTCGCTATAGAATAGATAAACGGTTTATATGTTATGGCGACGGTTCGATGCGTCGCTAAAAATTAAGACGACGGTTCTCTGATATACGCTGTAAGACCCCGAATTTTATGAAATAAAAGTATTCAATTTTTCTTATAATTACTATTCAGCAAATGGTTAAATTGATAAAAATTTAAAGTTATAGGTAAAATGTGAAAATTTTTCAAAATAAGCAAGTGGTTATAAATTAATCATTGTTGTCGGGGAATATTCGTTTGGTCGTGGAATATTCTTTCTGTCGGAGAATATTCGTACGACGGCGCAGCTATTTGTGGGCCCCATAACGAATAACTGTCGGATGAAGAAAACGACAAAAATTGAGTTTTTATAATTAACGGCGTAGTTGTTACCGTTAACACTGTTGGAATACCCGGTGGTTAAAATACAGTAATACGCGTTATTGCACAGTAGCACACGGTATTGCACAGTATTTTTGAAATTATTGATTCTTACGTAAGAAGGCACTACTCAATAATTGTCACAGTAATTACTGTTCAATATTTTATTTTATTGATTCAATAATTGCTGCGTTAATATTTTAAATTATTGTTGTTTCAATAATTGTCACTGCACAGTATCTCCATTATCAGATCAATAATTTATATTATTTGAATAATATTATTAGATAGCATTATTGGCAATGTCTATAAAGTTCTGTTAAGGAGAGGTTTGGTCACCTAATTGTGCGTCAGTAAGGAGAAATCCTTATTGGAAAGCCCCCTCTTTCCTGGGAACTGCCTGGTTGTTATTATTGTGATTCTGTAATATTATTTGTAAATAATTAATTATTGATTCATATGATAAGGAAATATTTATTTTATGTGGATATAAAGGTTGGATATATTTATTGTGGTTAAAAATGAAGGAGTTAATATTGAGATTTTTATCAGTATTTTTGTCGGAATGGAGGTATTAAAAATCAGAGTTTTTAAGATATTTTGCGGGGGTTATAATTTTTAATCCGACCGTTGGATCGTGGTAATTTTTGGATATGTTATACATATATAAGTTGAGTATATGTGCATAAATTTTGAACCGTTAAAAATGAACGTATGATTTATTATGAATTTTACGAGATGACTGGTTCAGAAATTGTTGAACTTTCGGAGTTTATCATTTTGGTGGAAAATTCTAGAATTGGTGGGCCCCACTCTTGGTTGGTGAAGAAATGTGCTGAGATTTTTATTCAAATGTGGTAGGCTTGAATAGTAGCAGGTAAATCCATCAGGTTGCAGGTTAAGTCTGCTTCGGCGTGCTAACAATTTCCTATAAATAGAGGGCTAAGTTAGAATTGAAAATCACACCAGAAACAAGTTTTCTCTCTTTCTCTCTCTAGATTATTGAGTATATTTTGTGAGTTGTTATTCATCAGTGCAAGTTTCCTTCAGCGTCATATCCGATATCCAGTCAGAAGTGGTGCTCTTTTGAGGTAAGGGATAGTAAGGGGTATTATCTTCTTCTTAAATGATATTTTCTTCAATATCATTATGCCGAAGTGTTGGTATAAACTTTTTATCAAATTTGAAACTTTTTGAGTCGGGGTTACTATTCATGAGTTACTATTCATGAGTTACTATTCACGAGTTACTATTCACGGCTACTATTCACTACAAAATTGGTTTCTTTTTCTAACCAAATTATAGTTGATTTATGAATATTACTCTGGAGATTAAAATTATATATTGATTATATTGTTTTTATTATCATATATAATATTTTTATAACCCTGATGTTGAATTTCTCTTTCACTTGAGTGTAAAGATGGGTAAATTATTGGTATGATAGTGACTGAGGAATATCTTTGGCCTGTAGTGCAAAGATGAATTGTTAACTAGTGTGATCATGACCATTGAATTTATAATTGAATATCTTTAGCTTAAGTGTAAAGGTGAATTGATTAACATGGTTATAATTATTGTTTATATAAATTCTGAAATGATTATATATTTCTTTGAGATATGAATATATTTGGCCTGTAATGCAAATATGAACTGTTGATGAATATCTTTGGCCTGTAGTGCAAAGATGAATTATTGATGAATATCTTTGGCTCGTAATGCAAAGATGACTTGTTGTTGAATATCTTTGGCCCATAGTGCAAAGATGACATGTTGTTGAATATCTTTGGCCAGTAGTGCAAAGATGAACAGGTGTTGAGATGAACATAACCAATTGGTGATACAAATGAATATCTTTAGCCGTAGTGCAAAGATGAAGTTATTAGTATGATTATGAACAGGAAATGTGATTTGGTGTAACCATGATCTTTGATGTTTCAGGTAAAGATAGGTGATAAAGCTTATCTTCGTCCTGGATGAGAAGAGAAATTTAGAACTACAGTTATGATTATGAGTTATTCATATGATTGTGGACCAGAATTGTTGATTGATGTTACAGGGATAAAACATTGTTGGTGAATTTTTAACATGGAGAAGATAATAGACTTTATAGTCTATTTGACTCTTCTAATGGATTGCTCGTTCCGCTGCAACTATGGTTGAAATTTTTATCATCTACCATATGTTCTAAATCTCTGATTTATTATTGACGAAGGCTATTGATAATTTAATTATTTTTAGTCATGATATTCTTTACTGAGCTAGTTGTGCTCACCCTTTTGCTTCACAATTCCTTTTAGGTAATAAAAGTGTAGCTGGGTCGAGCGGGGGTAACTGTAGAACGGTGGTCATCATTTAGGAGTTATATTTGATGAATCCAATAGGGTGAGGTGAACCCAACGTTGGAATGGTGTTTTGTCACTATCATACAAGATGTCTAATGACATACAACCTCGTATCATCATAAGACAGGGATGTGCTCCTCCACTTGCTGAGTATATATTCAAACACTACCTATATAATCTTGGTGTTTGTTTGGAGTATAATTCACGATTAGAGACAGTGGAGATAATGATATGTCAAGAAAAGACTCATCATTGGGAAGAATATGATAGTAATCTTCTCGTTTTTCTTTGGGGTCTATTGGGTCAACCAAGGATAATTTTGTGGCCATATGATGTCTATCATAACCTAGAAGCATGGCCTCCCATGTACGAAGGTTTCCTTGAGCACTTCCCAAAGATTTTAATTTCTAAAACAGTTTTTGATTATACCTTTATGTAAGGTGTCATTGTGAGGTGCTGACACAATGAAGGTGTCCAATGTCACAGTTAGTATATATTTGTATCCAAACTCACAGCATATGTATTGTTGTATTTTGTACGACAATTGTTGTAATAAAGTTGTAGTTGTTTTCTGTACCATGTATTTCGTGACTCAGAATGGGTTGGATGGAATGGACCTGTTTTGGGGTTGTCACAGTTGGTATCAGAGCTTAGGGATATGGTCTCTGGCGGAGATCGGGGAATAAAACTAGGAGGGGAGAGATGAGTAAATCATTCGCTAGTGTGTCCTACCTAAGCTTATTTGTTGGTCAGTCATAATATCGGGATATTATGTGATATGTTAATTTGTTTAATTAACCCTTGTTTTATTGCAGTATTTGAGAATGGCAGCTGAGAATGCTAACAATGGAGTAAATGAGACTGTGGGGATACCTCTAATTACTAACCATGATAATGTGATGTCAGACGAAGAAGGAATTAGAGATATCCATGTGGTGAGTGAAGAATTGATTGTTGCACCCGAGATAGTCGCAGAGGTAACAACTGAGAGTGAGGAAGAAGAGGAAGAAGAGGTACCTGAGGAGAGTTTATTAGAGGTATTATATGATCAAAATGTAGAATTTCAAAATCGTATTCATGAGTTAGAAGAGCAGGCTGAAGAACGACAGGCGGTCGTGGAACAAAAGGATGCAATAATTCAAGCTTGTGTTACCCGATATGTGATGCTTGAACAGAAGCATTCTTTGGCAGAGTATAAGATGCTAAAGATGGAATCTGAGCTGAAAGAAGAAAAAACTGAACGAATGAGAATAAGTGATGCATGGGCAAAAGCCGCACGACACGTGGATATTGTGGAAAGAGATGTCCGATCTAAGAAGGCTAAAATAGATGATATGAATTTCTCTTTTTAGAAAGCAATTGGGAGAACCCAACATCGAGTTATGAATTACCCTGTACATAGCGGTCAACCTGAATCCGATATGGATCGAAGATTGATAATTCAGATCATGAATGAGGAGTACGGCGAGGCAGTTGAAGGAGGAATATGCCCTATAGAAAAGTATATTCCAACGGTAGTGATGATGCCAAATGCTGCTCCAGACGAGTCAAAGCCAAGTAGTTCGAGGGATGGCGGTTGTCATGACTTCCCAACAAGTGAGGAACCGAAATGAAGTTATCACGGGAGATGAGCAATGGAGAAATCATGATGACAGGGAAGATGAAATCTGAAATGAAAGCAAGGTATTCTCAACTCTTTGAAATACCAGGTACGTAAATTTCGGGGACGAAATTTTATAAGGAGGGGAGATTGTAAGACCCCGAATTTTATGAAATAAAAGTATTCAATTTTTCTTATAATTACTATTCAGCAAATGGTTAAATTGATAAAAAATTAAAGTTATGGGTAAAATGTGAAAATTTTTCAAAATAAGCAAGTGGTTATAAATTAATCATTGTTGTCGGGGAATATTCGTTTGGTCGTGGAATATTCTTTCTGTCGGGGAATATTCGTACGACGGCGCAGCTATTTGTGGGCCCCATAACGAATAACTGTCGGATGAAGAAAACGACAAAAATTGAGTTTTTATAATTAACGGCGTAGTTGTTACCGTTAACACTGTTGGAATACCCGGTGGTTAAAATACAGTAATACGCGTTATTGCACAGTAGCACACGGTATTGCACAGTATTTTTGAAATTATTAATTCTTACGTAAGAAGGCACTACTCAATAATTATCACAGTAATTACTGTTCAATATTTTATTTTATTGATTCAATAATTGCTGCGTTAATATTTTAAATTATTGTTGTTTCAATAATTGTCACTGCACAGTATCTCCATTATCAGATCAATAATTCATATTATTTGAATAATATTATTAGATAGCATTATTGGCAATGTCTAGAAAGTTCTGTCAAGGAGAGGTTTGGTCACCTAATTGCGCGCCAATAAGGAGAAATCCTTATTGGAAAGCCCCCTCTTTCCTGGGAACTGCCTGGTTGTCATTATTGTGATTCTGTAATATTATTTGTAAATAATTAATTATTGATTCATATGATAAGGAAATATTTATTTTATGTGGATATAAAGGTTGGATATATTTATTGTGGTTAAAAATGAAGGAGTTAATATTGAGATTTTTATCAGTATTTTTGTCGGAATGGAGGTATTAAAAATCAGAGTTTTTAAGATATTTTGCGGGGGTTATAATTTTTAATCCGACCGTTGGATCGTGGTAATTTTTGGATATGTTATACATATATAAGTTGAGTATATGTCCACAAATTTTGAACCGTTAAAAATGAACGTATGATTTATTATGAATTTTACGAGATGACTGGTTCAGAAATTGTTGAACTTTCGGAGTTTATCATTTTGGTGGAAAATTCTAGAATTGGTGGGCCCCACTCTTGGTTGGTGAAGAAATGTGCTGAGATTTTTATTCAAATGTGGTAGGCTTGAATAGTAGCAGGTAAATCCATCAGGTTGCAGGTTAAGTCTGCTTCGGCGTGCTAACAATTTCCTATAAATAGAGGGCTAAGTTAGAATTGAAAATCACACCAGAAACAAGTTTTCTCTCTTTCTCTCTCTAGATTATTGAGTGTATTTTGTGAGTTGTTATTCATCAGTGCAAGTTTCCTTCAGCGTCATATCCGATATCCAGTCAGAAGTGCTGCTCTTTTGAGGTAAGGGATAGTAAGGGATAGTAAGGGGTATTATCTTCTTCTTAAATGATATTTTCTTCAATATCATTATGCCGAAGTGTTGGTATAAACTTTTTATCAAATTTGAAACTTTTTGAGTCGGGGTTACTATTCATGAGTTACTATTCATGAGTTACTATTCACGAGTTACTATTCACGGCTACTATTCACTACAAAATTGGTTTCTTTTTCTAACCAAATTATAGTTGATTTATGAATATTACTCTGGAGATTAAAACTATATATTGATTATATTGTTTTTATTATCATATATAATATTTTTATAACCCTGATGTTGAATTTCTCTTTCACTTGAGTGTAAAGATGGGTAAATTATTGGTATGATCGTGACTGAGGAATATCTTTGGCCTGTAGTGCAAAGATGAATTGTTAACTAGTGTGATCATGACCATTGAATTTATAATTGAATATCTTTAGCTTAAGTGTAAAGGTGAATTGATTAACATGGTTATAATTATTGTTTATATAAATTCTGAAATGATTATATATTTCTTTGAGATATGAATATATTTGGCCTGTAATGCAAATATGAACTGTTGATGAATATCTTTGGCATGTAGTGCAAAGATGAATTATTGATGAATATCTTTGGCTCGTAATGCAAAGATGACTTGTTATTAAATATCTTTGGCCTGTAGTGCAAAGATGAGTTGTTGATGAATATCTTTGGCTCGTAATGCAAAGATAAACTGTTGATGAATATCTTTGGCCCGTAGTGCAAAGATGACATGTTGTTGAATATCTTTGGCCAGTAGTGCAAAGATGAACATGTGTTGAGATGAACATGACCAATTGGTGATACAAATGAATATCTTTAGCCGTAGTGCAAAGATGAAGTTATTAGTATGATTATGAACAGGAAATGTGATTTGGTGTAACCATGATCTTTGATGTTTCAGGTAAAGATAGGTGATGAAAATTATCTTCGTCCTGGATGAGAAGAGGAATTTAGAACTACAGTTATGATTATGAGTTATTCATATGATTGTGGACCAGAATTGTTGATTGATGTTACAGGGATAAAACATTGTTGGTAGATTTTTAACACGGAGAAGATAATAGACTTTATAGTCTATTTGACTCTTCTAAGGGATTGCTCGTTCCGCTGCAACTATGGTTGAAATTTTTATCATCTACCATATGTTCTAAATCTCTGATTTATTATTGATGAAGGATATTGATAATTTAATTATTTTTAGTCATGATATTCTTTACTGAGCTAGTTGTGCTCACCCTTTTGCTTCACAATTTCTTTCAGGTAATAAAAGTGTAGCTGGGTCGAGCGGGGGTAACTGTAGAACGGTGGTCATCATTTAGGAGTTATATTTGATGAATCCAATAGGGTGAGGCGAACCCAACGTTGGAATGGTGTTTTGTCACTATCATACAAGATGTCTAATGACATACAACCTCGTATCATCATAAGACAGGGATGTGCTCCTCCACTTGCTGAGTATATATACAAACACTACCTATATAATCTTGGTGTTTGTTTGGAGTATAATTCACGATTAGAGACAGTGGAGATAATGATATATCACGAAAAGACTCATCATTGGGAAGAATATTATAGTAATCTTCTCATTTTTCTTTGGGGTCTATTGGGTCAACCTAGGATAATTCTGTGGCCATATGATGTCTATCATAACCTAGAAGCATGGCCTCCCGTGTACGAAGGTTTTCATGAGCACTTCCCAAAGATTTTAATTTCTAAAACAGTTTTTGACTATACCTTTATGTAAGGTGTCATTGTGAGGTGCTGACACATGAAGGTGTCCAATGTCACAGTTAGTATATATTTGTATCCAAACTCACAGCATATGTATTGTTGTATTTTGTACGACAATTGTTGTAATAAAGTTGTAGTTGTTTTCTGTACCATGTATTTGGCGACTCAGAATGGGTTGGATGGAATGGACCTGTTTTGGGGTTGTCACATACGCAACGGACCGAACCGTCGCCCGGTCCATCGCTAAAGGTGGTGAGCAAGGTATGTTAAATAAAAAGGTATGCACTTGATCCTCTCCGTGTGTGTGCGTATATATATATATATATATATATATATATATATATATATATACGATCCGGATCTTAAACTCACCCCTTATCTAACAAACCTTGCATACCCTCTTTAGTGACGGACCGGGCGATGGTTCGGTCCATCGCTATAGGTTCGGTCCGTCGTTATATGTTGTCCGTCGCTAAAAGCTAAGATGATGGTTCTATATATAGCGACGGACTGAACCGTCACCCGGTCTGTCGCTAAAGGCGGATATGTAAGGTATGTTAGATAAGGGGTGAGTTTAAGATTCGGACCGTATATATATATATATATATATATATATATATATATATATATATATATATATATATATATATATATTATTGACTATTAAGCAAGTAAATAAAATTTGCAAAAGGAAAGGGGAAGCTACCTTTCATTAATCAACAAAATACGTATATAGAAAATTGGAATTTGTACAACAACAAAAACAACTTGGTAGTACAACTAGTGTTATTGATTTATAGTATTGGGCAGAGTTTGATAGAAGAGTGCTTCTGGGGCGACAGGCCTCTGGCGACTGCCATTTTTTTTTAACTCCTAAATAATTTATAAGATTTATTGAAACTGAAATTTTTACAGAATTCAGTGATTTGGATGTCATTTGGATACATGTAAAAAACAGAGCTGTACAGACTGTGCAGCTCTATTTTTTACATGTATCCAAATGACATCCAAATCACTGGATTTTATAAAAATTCCAATTCCAATAAATCTTATAAATTATTTATGAGTTCTAAAAATAAAAAATAAAAATTGGCCAGTCGCCAACCCGGTCAATAGAAACCGGTCCCCATAGCATTTCTGTTGATAGAAATTACAGGGGAAGAAGAGATCAAGAGAAATAGATTGGAGATTTTTTTTATAATTTATTTCATAGCCATCTCAATATAATTCTCTGCCTTATATAGATCTTGCTATTACATGGACTCAATATTAATCTCAACCCTCTATTCTTATTTTAATCCTAACCTTCTATTTATATATATATATATATATATATATATATATATATATATATATATATATATATATATATATATATTGTTGGATATATATATATATATATATTGTTGTGTGACGCCCCCAAAATTAAGTATACATCACCCATCTTGGGTCGCCACTTACATGGTACAAAATTCAAATACAACTTAATTATACAACGGACATGTACAATACGCCAAAACATAGCCTGTGAGTTTGAATAAAAATATTGTCTCCTAGAGACTATACAAACTCAAAAGGAGTCCTCGTTACATTTATTGTCACACTATTTAACAGAATAGTGAGGACTACTAATGCTATCATCTAGACCATCACTCCGTTCCCCGACTCGTCCCAGCTATATTCTCATTTCCTGAAGAGAACAGTGAAAGAAAGGGTGAGCTCAACTAGCCCAGTAAGAAATATTATGACTAAGATAATGCAGAACAAATTATCATTAGTCTCCAACAATGTTAAACTGATAAAATATAATAGACATCAAGTTTAACTGCAGCGGAACAAGCAATCCATTAAAAGAGTCAAGTAGAAAATAAAATCTACTATCTTTTATGATTTAAAAGGTTTTTCAACACTGTTATCGCTGAGACTCAGCTTAATAAATAATCCACATCATCGAATCACCCCTGCACTACGGCCAAGGATATTCTTTAGTATCACGACCACAATTATCCATGCACTACGGGCCAAGAATATTTGTGTATTCATTAATGGTCATGATTATGCCAACAACTGTCCATCAATGCACTACGGGCCAATGATGATACTCGGTAGTAAAAGTACAGTAATACATGTGGTTGCATAGTAGCACACGGTATTGATTATTGATATTTATGTGAGAAGTCACTCAATTTGATTCAATTATTGTTGATTAATAATATGAATTATTATAACGATAATGACGTTTTGTTTTATTCGTATTATTAACGTAATAAAACAGAAACATCTTTTTATATAAAACAGAATACTTTATTAAAGTTATTCTATAAATAGAATATATTATATTTTATTATGCATAGTGTTGCATAGTGTTTTGCATAGTGTTTGCATAGTAAAAATCTTTTTATATAAATAGAATATATTATATTTTATTTAAAAGATTTTTCTTTAAATATGGACCGTCAGATTAAAGTAAATCAATCTGGACCGTTCATGGATTAGTTACTATGCATTCCATTTTCCTATAAATAGAAGCTCATTCCTTCATTATTTTCTTACGAATTCACTGAACTCTAGAGAGAGAAACTATAGAGAGAGACTATAGAGAGATAGAAGAAAAGTTTTTTGCTACTTCACTATTCTTATATCCAGTTCTTTTACGGTAAGGGATATTATTCTTTTGTATTCAAGAAGAGAACTTCTGTTATATCATTTCTTTATTATTCAGTTGGAATAACCTGTATATGCGGAATACCCTATACTTGGTGACATTCTTCTATTATTCTGTCTTTGTTATTCCATTGGAACATCCTGTCTGTGCTATACGCCGGACCTGGTTCCGTCTTTATCATTCTGTCTTTATTTTCAGTTAGAACACCATGTCTGTGCTTTACGCCGGACCTGGTTCCGTCTTTAATATTTTGTCTTTATTATTCTGTTGGAACATCCTGTCGGTGCTTTACGCATGACCTGGTTCCATTCTTTATTATTCTGTTGGAATATCATGTCTGTGCGTTTTACGCCGGACCTGGTTCCGTTATTTATTATTCTGTTGGAATATCCTGTCTGTGCGTTTTACGCCGGACCTGATTCCGTTATTTATTATTCTGTTGGAATAACCTGTCTATGCGAAGTACCGCATGCATTGTGATTTCTTTTGTTATTCCATTCTTTATAATACTCAGTTGGTTAAAACTTTGACTTCTATACTCCATGAAATTAGTGGAATATCCTTGATATTTGCGCTTCATCCAGTATCTTTTCATGGAAATATTTTTCTGATCATTCTTGAATTTTACTCTACGAAACAGTATCATGTTGACAATTTGGACGTTATTAGTTCTTGGACAAATTAATTCTTGAACTTGTTTTATTGAATTCTTATATCATTGTCATCATCCTCATGTTTATATTTTTTTTAAAGTCATCTGTGGCCTATAGTGCATAGATGGACTTGGTATGGTTATGATCAGGGATTATTCGGTGTAATCATGACCGTAATGTTACAAATGATGTGGTAAAAGTTCTCATTGGCCCGTAGTGCATTGATGGACAGTTGTGGGCATGATCATGACCATTAATGAATACCCAAATATTCTTGGCCCGTAGTGCATGGAGAATTGTGGTCGTGATACTAAAGAATATCCTTGGCCGTAGTGCAGGGGTGATTCGATGATGTGGATTATTTATTAAGCTGAGTCTCAGCGATAACAGTGTTGAAAAACCTTTTAAATCATAAAAGATAGTAGATTTTATTTTCTACTTGACTCTTTTAATGGATTGCTTGTTCCGCTGCAGTTAAACTTGATATCTATTATATTTTATCAGTTTAACATTGTTGGAGACTAATGATAATTTGTTATGCATTATCTTAGTCATAATATTTCTTACTGGACTAGTTGAGCTCACCCTTTCTTTCACTGTTCTCTTCAGGAAATGAGAACGTAGCAGGGACTAGTCGGAGAACGGAGTAACGATTCAGATGATAGTATTAGTAGTCCTCACTATTCTGTTAAATAGTGTGAGAATAATTGTAACGAGGACTCCTTTTGAGTTTGAATAATCTCTAGTAGACTATATTTGTATTCAAACTCACAGTTTATGTTTTGTCGTATTGTACACGACAGTTGTGTTATTAAGTTCTATTTGAATTTTTGTACCATGTAAGTGGCGACCCAAGATGGGTGATGTATACCTAATTTTGGGGGCGTCACAGTTGGTATCAAAGCCATAGAAAAGAGCCCCGAGCCTTTATCTAGTGACTTCCAAGTCTTGGGATGCACCGAAGCCAGACTTTCCGTAGGGGACGCCGTGAGTAACGGTGGCAAGTTGATAGGTATCATTGTGAGGTGCTATCCAGGTTAAGGGATAGAAGTCACAGTTGGTATCAAAGCTTAGGGATATGATCCCTGGCTGAAATGTGAGATAAGAACTAAGAGAGGAGAGACGGGAATTCATTCGCTAGTATGACCTACCTAAGTTTATTTGGTATTTAATTGGTCGGTCAGAGTATAGGGATAAAATGTGATATGTTAACCCTTGTTTTGTGACAGTGTTTGAGAATGGCATCTAAAATTGCTGAGATAAGCAATGAAGCACATGAGAGTGTTGATTTAGCTCAAGCAAAATGTAACGACCAACAATCCAATAATAATCATACTAGTAGCAACAGCTATCGGAACAATGATAACCATCGTGGGGAAAATTATCATGCCAAGAATGGTAACCACTTCGGTGGTAATCATGGCAAAGATAATAGAAGTGGAAATTGCAAGAAGAGAAGGTCGTTTAGCCCGATTTTATCGTGCACCAAAGTCAAGTTCAGCTGGGACGGTGGCACCAAAGGCGGATACGGACAAAACAAAGTCGTTGGTTTTAGGAAGAGCGTTTTTCATGACTTCTAAAAAACGAGTAAACCGAACGAAGTTAGCACGGGTTAGTTAATTATAAATTCCTGCGAAGTCTATACCTTATTAGATATCGGTTCTACCCATTCTTTTATATCTTTTTCTTGCGTTCAACGTTTAAATTTGACTCTAGAGAAGTTAGACTTTGACCTATCGGTTGAAACTCCGTTAGGAGAAACCTTCATTTCATGTGTTATTCAAGTTTTAGATGAGAGTAATAGTTTTGAATGACATTTCTATCATTAATAAATTTCCTGGCGTATTCTTGAAAATTTCTTAAACTACCCCTAGAGCATGAAATCGAATTTTGTATTGACCCCAGTACAAAACTCATTTCTAAAACCCTCAAATATTTCTTTAACTAAAAGGATCTGTTTACGTGGATTACGATGAAAGTCATAATAAAAGTATAGGACTGATGAAAATCATGGGTATATGAAGTATTAGTAAGTTTTATGATGAGTTATGTTGGTTATTATGTAAAAACATGAAAGTTTCTTAGAAATCACAAAGAGTTGAAAATCAGATTTTGGTGAAAAACATAACATAAAATTCAATCGACCATATCTCCTATTATATTTTGAATTTTTTAGTGTGGTCAAGTCCTAGAGTTAGATCTACGAGTTTTCTAACTTATCCAAGTGGAATTACTGGAAAAGGTATTGTAGATTTTCGTGTGGACTGATTTTAACAAAGGAGGCAAAAGCTGTAAAAACCGAAAAAGCTACTGTCCAGATTTTTAAAAGGGCATTTTCGTCCACTTAATTTATGAGAAAAATTTTGGCCTTTTGGAAAATGAAAGTATATGGTATAAGGTAACTCCTGTCCAAAAATTAGCTCATTCTGACTTAAAATGAGCAAGTTATGACCATTTCAATATTTAGGTTTTTCCGACGAAAAATGCTATAACTGGAGTTCTATAACTCCGATGACCATGAATTTAAATTGGAAGTTCACATTAACATGTGTAGGATCTTTCCAAGATTTGGGAATTTTGGAGTTAAACTTGAGGTAGCTAATTTCTTAAGGAATTAATTGGAAATTGATTTTTGAAAAATAGTAAATGAATTTTAAAAATTCCGAGAAAAATAGATTTTCATTATGGGACTATATTATGCTAAATCTCAGAAAAGAAATATTTTTAGAACTGATTTGGTATTTTTTATGAAAATAATCTAGTTATGAGTAAATGAGTTAAATATGTTATGTGAAGTAACAAAATTGAAAAATAGGATTTTATGGCTTGAAAATCCTATATAGAGTATATGCATATTTTTTGATGAAGGATTTGATCATTGTTGATGATATATTATGAGTATGACATTTTTGAATGATTAAATGCATTATATGGTAAAGCGTAAATAATTGAAATAAATTGTTTATAAGTTTAAGAAGTGATTAAAATATTTTTATAATGATATTAGATTAAGAGATTATTAAGTGATTGATAACATTGGATATTCTTGAACCCTGGATAAATTATATTATAAATGTTTAATATTTATCCTTTATCTCATTTGATTGATTCTTTATATCATTATCCTCATGCTTATATTGTGTTGAAAGTCATCTGTGGCTTACGTGCATAGATGGACTTGGTATGATTATGACCAGGGATTGTTCGGTATAATCATGACCGTAATTGAAAACACGATTACCTTTGGCACGTAGTGTATGGATAATTCGTGGTCGTGATACTAAAGAATATCATTGGCCTGTAGTGCAGGAATGATTCGACGATGTGGATTAATTATTGAGCCGAGTCTCAGCAATGAAATATTAATTCATGAGTGTGTTCAAAGTCATCTGTGGCTTACGTGCAAAGATGGACTTGGTATGATTATGACCAGGGATTGTTTGGTATAATCAAGACCGTAATTGAAAACACGATTATTCTTGGCCCGTAGTGCATAGATAATTCGTGGTCGTGATACTATTAAGCTGAGTCTCAGCATTATTGGTTTTACAGTTGTATATCTTTGGCCTGTAGTGCAAAGATGAATTGTTAATTAATATCTTTGGCAGGATTGCAAAGATGAATTTAATGTTTTCAACGATAAAGATATTCAAGGTATCCTCACCTCTTTATCATACCAGGTACGTACCCTAATTTCGAGGGCGAAATTCAATAAGGAGGGGAGATTGTGAGACCCCAGATTTTATAAATAAAGATTTAAATTTTCTCGAAATAATTTTTTATGTTATGGTGTGAATTTGATATAATGTTATAGTTGTGGATAGTATTTATAAATTTTGCAAAGTATGCAAGTTGTTATATTATATTCGATTGGTCAGGGAATATTCTTTGTGTCGGAAAATATTCGTACGACGGTACAATCATTGGTGGACCCCACAACAGAATTATTGTCGGATTGAGAAAACGACAAAAATATTTTATTGAAATAACGGCGAAAGTTTTACCGTTGATACTGTTGAACTACTCGGTAGTAAAAGTACAGTAATACATGTGGTTGCATAGTAGCACACGGTATTGATTATTGATATTTATGTGAGAAGTCACTCAGTTTGATTCAATTATTGTTGATTAATAATATGAATTATTATAACGATAATGACGTTTTGTTTTATTCGTATTATTAACGTAATAAAACAGAAACATCTTTTTATATAAAACAGAATACTTTATTAAAGTTATTCTATAAATAGAATATATTATATTTTATTATGCATAATGTTGCATAGTGTTTTGCATAGTGTTTGTATAGTAAAAATCTTTTTATATAAATAGAATATATTATATTTTATTTAAAAATTTTTTCTTTAAATATGGACCGTCAGATTAAAGTAAATCAATCTGGACCGTTCATGGATTAGTTACTATGCATTCTATTTTCCTATAAATAGAAGCTCATTCCTTCATTATTTTCTTACGAATTCACTGAACTCTAGATAGAGAAACTATAGAGAGAGACTATAGAGAGATAGAAGAAAAGTTTTCTGCTACTTCACTATTCTTATATCCAGTTCTTCTACGGTAAGGGATATTATTCTTTTGTATTCAAGAAGAGAACTTCTGTTATTCTATTTCTTTATTATTCAGTTGGAATAACCTGTATATGCGGAATACCCTATACTTGGTGACATTCTTCTATTATTCTGTCTTTGTTATTCCATTGGAACATCCTGTCTGTGCTATACGCCGGACTTGGTTCCGTCTTTATCATTCTGTCTTTATTTTCAGTTGGAACATCATGTCTGTGCTTTACGCCGGACCTGGTTCCATCTTTAATATTTCGTCTTTATTATTCTGTTGGAACATCCTGTCGGTGCTTTACGCATGATGTGACGCCCCCAGAATAGGTATACAACACCCATTCTGAGTCGCCAAATACATGGTACAGAAAGCAAACTACAACTTCAATAATACAATTGTCGTGCAAAATACGACAACACATACTGTGAGTTTAAATACAAATATTGTCTTCTAGACAATATCCACACTCAAATAAATCCTCATTACAATTATTTAAACACTATTTTACAGAAATAGTGAGGACTGCTAATACATCTTTCTAGAACCATCACTCTATACCCCGACTAGATCCTGCTATGTTCTCACCTCCTGAGAAGAAAAATGGAACAAAAAGGAAAAGGGTGAGCTCAACTAGCCCAGTAAAGAATATTATGACTAAGATAATATACAACAAATTATCGTTAGTCTTCAACAGGGAAAAATCTGATAAAATATAATCGACAACAAGTTCTAGATCAACAACTGCAGCGGAAACAGCAAACCATTAGAAGAGTCAAGTAGAGAAAGAATTCTACTATCTTCTAAGATTTAAAAGTCCATCATCAACATTTTATCCCTGTAACATCAATTAATAATCATCTTTAACCAAATATTCATCTTTGCACTACAGGCCAAAGATATTCATTTGTATCATCAGTCGGTCATGTTCATCTCAACACCTGTTCATCTTTGCACTACAGGCCAAAGATATTCATCAAGTAATTATACATCTTTGCACTACAGGCCAAAGATATTCAGTAATATCATCATTTAGGACTGAGGATGATGAAAAATATCTTTAAGAGAACGAATCCAATGAGACAGAAGGACAAATAGTAGGAATTCGTATAACAGTTTATCCAAGATCGATAATACTTCATAATAATCAATTGTGAAGCAGAATTCAAAAATAAAGATCAAAACATGGATACAATCAAAGATAGTAACCATAATAGACATCTTGGACAAAAAGGGAAAATTTTATTTTTCGGTGAATAGTGCCGTATTCGTGAGTAGTGCCGTATACGTGAATAGTGCCGTATACGTGAATAGTAACCCCCGACACAAAAAGTTCCAAATTTGATAAAAACTCATATCAATATTTCAGCATAATGATATTGAAGAAAATAATATCATTAAGAAGAAAATAATATCCCTTACCTCAAAATATCAGTACTTCTGGTCGGAATACCGGTATAAGGCTGAAAGAAACTTGCTCTGATGAATAGAAACTCTCAAAGTATCTAAATACTCACAAAATACACTCAATAATCTAGAGAGAGAAAGAGAGAAAACTTGTTTCTGGTGTGATTTTCAATTCTAACTTAGCCCTCTATTTATAAGAAAATTTTGGTAGGTTTGACCTGCAACCTGATGGATTTACCTGCTACTATTCCCACCCACCACATTTGAAATATAATTCAGCACATTTCTTCACCAACCACAAGTGGGGCCCACCAATTCTAGAATTTTCCACCAAAATGATAAACTCCGAAAATTCAACAATTTCTGAACCAGTCATCTTGTAAAATTCGTAATAAATCATACGTTCATTTTTAACGGTTCAAAATTTGTGGACATATACTCAACTTATATATGTATAACATATCCAAAAATTACCACGATCCAACGGTCGGATTAAAAATTATAACCCCCGCAAACTATCTCAAAAACCCTGATTTTTAATACCTCCATTCCGACAAAAATACGGATAAAAATCTCAACATTAACTCCTTCATTTTTAACCACAAAAATATATCCCTCATTTATATCCACATAAAATAAATATTTCCTTATCATATGAATCAATAATTAATTATTCACAAATAATATTACAGAATCACATTTATGACAACCAGGCCGTTCCCAGGAAAGAGGGGGCTTTCCAATAAGGATTTCTCCTTACTGGCGCGCAATTAGATGACCAAACCTCTCCTTAGACAGAACTTTCTAGACATTGCCAATAATGTTATCTAATAATATTATTCAAATAATATGAATTATTGATCTGATAAATGAAAATACTGTGCAACAACAATTATTGAAACAACAATAATATAAAATATCAACGCAGCAATTATTGAATCAATAAAATAAAATATTGAATAATAACTACTGTAACAATTATTGAGTAGTGCCTTCTTACGTAAGAATCAATAATTGGTGCAATACCGTGTGCTACTGTATTTTAACCACCGGGTATTCCAACAGTATTAACGGTAACAACTACGCCGTTATTTATAAACAACTTATACTTGTCGTTTTCTTCATCCAATCGCTTTCCGTTATGGGGCCCACACAAGGCTGCGCCGTCGTACGAATATTCCCCGACAGCAAGAATATTCCACGACCAAACGAATATTCCCCGACAAAATGAATATTTTATAACCACTTGCTTATTTTACAAAATTTGCGCATTTCACCCATAACCAAAGTATTATATCAAATTAACCCCTTATTATTCACAATAATATTTAGAGAAAATTTGATTTTATTCATTAATAAGTTGGGGTCTTACACATGACCTGGTTCCATTCTTTATTATTCTGTTGAAATATCCTGTATGTGCGTTTTACGCCGGACCTGGTTCCGTTATTTATTATTCTGTTGGAATATCCTGTCTGTGCGTTTTACGCCGGACCTTATTCTGTTATTTATTATTCTGTTGGAATAACCTGTCTATGCGAAGTACCGCATGCATTGTGATTTCTTTTGTTATTCCATTCTTTATAATACTCAGTTGGTTAAAACTTTGACTTCTATACTCCATGAAATTAGTGAAATATCATTGATATTTGCACTTCATCCAGTATCTTTTCATGGAAATATTTTTCTAATCATTCTTGAATTTTACTCTACGAAACAGTATCATATTGACAATTTGGACGTTATTGGTTCTTGGACAAATTAATTCTTGAACTTGTTTTATTGAATTCTTATATCATTGTCATCATCCTCATGTTTATATTTTTTTTAAAGTCATATGTGGCCTGTAGTGCATAGATGGACTTGGTATGGTTATGATCAGGGATTATTCGGTGTAATCATGACCGTAATGTTACAAATGATGTGGTAAAAGTTCTCATTGGCCCGTAGTGCATTGATGGACAGTTGTGGGCATGATCATGACCATTAATGAATACCCAAATATTCTTGGCCCGTAGTGCATGGAGAATTGTGGTCGTGATACTAAAGAATATCCTTGGCCGTAGTGCAGGGGTGATTCGATGATGTGGATTATTTATTAAGCTGAGTCTCAGCGATAACAGTGTTGAAAAACCTTTTAAATCATAAAAGATAGTAGATTTTATTTTCTACTTGACTCTTTTAATGGATTGCTTGTTCCGCTGCAGTTAAACTTGATATCTATTATATTTTATCAGTTTAACATTGTTGGAGACTAATGATAATTTGTTCTGCATTATCTTAGTCATAATATTTCTTACTGGGCTAGTTGAGCTCACCCTTTCTTTCACTGTTCTCTTCAGGAAATGAGAACGTAGCAGGGACTAGTCGGGGAACGGAGTAACGATTCAGATGATAGTATTAGTAGTCCTCAATATTCTGTTAAATAGTGTGGGAATAATTGTAACGAGGACTCCTTTTGAGTTTGAATAATCTCTAGTAGACTATATTTGTATTCAAACTCATAGTTTATGTTTTGTCGTATTGTACACGACAGTTGTGTTACTAAGTTGTATTTGAATTTTTGTACCATGTAAGTGGCGACCCAAGATGGGTGATGTATACCTAATTTTGGGGGCGTCACAGATGACTTTCAAAAAATATAAACATGAGGATGATGACAATGATATAAAAATTCAATAAAACAAGTTCAAGAATTAATTTATCTAGGAATCAATAACGTCCCTATTGTCAACATGATACTGCTTTGTGGAGTAAAATTCAAGAATGCTCAGAAGAATATTTCCATGAAAAGATACTGGATGAAGCGCAAATATCAAGGATATTCCACTAATTTCATGGAATATAGAAGTCAAAACTTTAATCAGCTGAGTATAATAAAGAATGGAATAACAAAAGAAATCACCATGCATGCGGTACTTCGCATAGACAGGTTATTCCAACAGAATAATAATAACGGAAACAGGTCAGGCAAATTTTGCACCGACAGGATGTTCCAACAGAATAATAATAACGGAACCAGGTCAGGCAAATTTTGCACCGACAGGATGTTCCAACAGAATAATAATAACGGAACCAGGTCCGGTGTAAAACACACAGACAGGATGCTCTAACAGAATAATGATAAAGACGGAACCAGGTCCGGTGTAAAACACGCAGACAGGATGTTCCAACAGAATAATGATAAAGACGGAACCAGGTCCGGTGTAAAACACATAGACAGGATGTTCCAACAGAATAATGATAAAGACGGAACCAGGTCCGGTGTAAAACACACAGACAGGATATTCCAACAGAATAATAAAGACAGAATAATAGAAGAATGTCACCAAGTATAGGGTAGACCGCGTATAATGGTTATTCCAACAGAATAGTAAGCAATGGAATAACAACAGTTCTCTTCATGAATAAGAAAGAATAACACCCCTTACCGTAAAAGAACTAGATATAAGAATAGTGAAGTAGCAGAAAACTTTTCTTCTATATCTCTATAGTCTCTCTCTATAGTTTCTCTCTCTAGAGTTCAGCGAATTCGTAAGAAAATAATGAAGGAGTGAGCTTTTATTTATAGGAAAATGGAATGCATAGTAACTAATCCATGAACGGTCCAGATTGATTTACTTTAATCTGACGGTCCATATTTAAAAAAAAATCTTTTAAATAAAATATAATATATTCTATTTATATAAAAAGATTTTTACTATGCAAACACTATGCAATACTATACAAAACACTATGCAACACTATGCATAATAAAATATAATATATTCTATTTATAGAATAACTTTAATAAAGTATTCTGTTTTATATAAAAAGATGTTTCTGTTTTATTACGTTAATAATACGAATAAAACAAAACGTCATCATCGTTATAATAATTCATATTATTAATCGACAATAATGGAATCAAACTGAGTGACTTCTCACATAAATATCAATAATCAATACCGTGTGCTACTATGCAACCACATGTATTACTGTACTTTTACTACCGAGTAGTTCAACAGTATCAACGGTAAAACTTCCGCCGTTATTTCAATAAAATATTTTTGTCGTTTTCTTAATCCGACAATAATTCCGTTGTGGGGTCCACCAATGATTGTACCGTCGTACGAATATTTTTCGACACAAAGAATATTCCCTGACCAATCGAGCAACTTACATACTTTGCAAAATTTATAAATACTACCCACAACTATAACATTATATCAAATTCACACCATAACATAAAAAAAATTATTTCGAGAAAATTTAAATCTTTATTTATAAAATCTGGGGTCTCACAATCTCCCCTCCTTATGGAATTTCGCCCTCGAAATTAGGGTACGTACCTGGTATGATAAAGAGGTGAGGATACCTTGAATATCTTTATCGTTGAAAACATTAAATTCATCTTTGCAATCCTGCCAAAGATATTCATTAACAATTCATCTTTGCAGTACAGGCCAAAGATATACAACTGTAAAACCAATAATGCTGAGACTCAGCTTAATAGTATCACGACCACGAATTATCCATGCACTACGGGCCAAGGATAATCGTGTTTTCAATTTCGGTCATGATTATACCGAACAATCCCTGGTCATAATCATACCAAGTCCATCTATGCACGTAAGCCACAGATGACTTTGAACACACTCATGAATTAATATTTCATTGCTGAGACTCAGCTCAATAATTAATCCACATCATCGAATCATCCCTGCACTACAGGCCAAGGATATTCTTTAGTATTACGACCACGAATTATCCATGCACTACGTGCCAAAGATAATCGTGTTTTCAATTACGGTCATGATTATACCGAACAATCCATGGTCATAATCATACCAAGTCCATCTATGCACGTAAGCCATAGATGACTTTGAACACATCCATGAATTAATATTTCATTGCTGAGACTCAGCTCAATAATAAATCCACATCGTCGAATCATCCCTGCACTACAGGCCAAGGATATTCTTTAGTATCACGACCACGAATTATCCATACACTACGTGCCAAAGATAATCGTGTTTTCAATTACGGTCATGATTATACCGAACAATCCCTGGTCATAATCATACCAAGTCCATCTATGCACGTAAGCCACAGATGACTTTCAACACAATATAAGCATGAGGATAATGATATAAAGAATCAATCAAATGAGATAAAGGATAAATATTAAACATTTATAATATAATTTATCCAGGGTTCAAGAATATCCAATGTTATCAATCACTTAATAATCTCTTAATTTAATATCATTATAAAAATATTTTAATCACTTCTTAAACTTATAAATAATTTATTTCAATTGTTTACGCTTTACCATATAATGCATTTAATCATTCAAAAATGTCATACTCATAAGATATCATCACCAATGATCAAATCCTTCATCAAATAATATGCATATACTCTATATAGGATTTTCAAGCCATAAAATCTTATTTTTCAATTTTGTTACTTCACATAACATATTTAACTCATTTACTCATAACTAGATCATTTTCATGAAAAATACCAAATCAGTTCCAAAAATATTTCTTTTCTGAGATTTAGCATAATATAGTCCCATAATGAAAATCTATTTTTCTCGTAATTTTTAAAATTCATTTACTATTTTTCAAAAATCAATTTCCAATTAATTCCTTAAGAAATTAGCTACCTCAAGTTTAACTCCAAAAATTCCCAAATCTTGGAAGAATCTTACACATGTTAATGTGAACTTCCAATTTAAATTTCATGGTCATCGGAGTTATAGAACTCCAGTTATAGCGTTTTTCATTAGAAAAACCTAAATATTGAAATGGTCATAATTTTAGGTCAGAATGAGCTAATTTTTGGACAGGAGTTACCTTATACCATATACTTTCATTTCCCAAAAAGGCCAGAATTTTTCTCATAAATTAAGTGGACGAAAATGCCCTTTTAAAAATCTGGACAGTAGCTTTTTCGGTTTTTACAGCTTTTGCCTCCTTTGTTAAAATCAGTCCACACAAAAATCTACAATACATTTTCCAGTAATTCCACTTGGATAAGTTAGAAAACTCATAGATCTAACTCTAGGACTTGACCACACTCAAAAATTCAAAATATAATAGGAGATATGGTCAATTGAATTTCATGTTATGTTTTTCACCAAAATCTGATTTTCAACTCTTTGTGATTTCTAAGAAACTTTCATGTTTTTACATAATAACCAACATAACTCATCATAAAACTTACTAATACTTCATATACCCATGATTTTTATCAGTCCTATACTTTTATTATGACTTTCATCGTAATCCACGTAAACAGATCCTTTTAGTTGAAGAAATATTTGAGGGTTTTAAAAATAGGTTTTGTACTGGGGTCAATACAAAATTCGATTTCATGCTCTAGGGGTAGTTTAAGAAATCTTCAAGAATACGTCAAGAAATTTATTAATGATAGAAATATCATTCAAAACTGTTACCCTCATCTAAGACTTGAATAGCACATGAAATGAAGGTTTCTCCTAACGGAGTTTCAACCGATAGGTCAAAGTCTAACTTCTCTAGAGTCAAATTTAAACGTTGAACGCAAGCAAGAGAGATAGAAGAATGGGTAGAACCGATATCTAATAAGGTATAGACTTCGCAAGAATTTATAATTAACTAACCCGTGCTAACTTCGTTCGGTTTACTTGCTTTTTGAGAAGTCATGAAAAACGTTCTTCCTAAAACCAACGACTTTGTTTTGTCCATATCCGCCTTTGGTGCCACCATCCCAGCTGGACTTGACTTTGGTGCACGACAAAATTGGGCTAAATGACCTTCTCTTCTTGCAATTTTCACTTCTATTATCTTTGCCACGATTACTACCGAAGTGGTTACCATTCTTGGCATGATAATTTCCCCCACAATGGTTATCATTGTTCCGATAGCCGTTGCCACCAGTATGATTATTATCGTGTTGTTGGTCGTTACCTTTTGCTTGAGCTGAATCAACACTCTCATGTGCTTCATTGCTTATCTAAGCATTTTCATATGTCATTCTCAAACAATGTCACAAAAACAAGGGTTAATTAACATGTCACATATTATCCCTATACACTGACCGACCAATTAAATACCAAATAAACTTAGGTAGGTCATACTAGCGAAGGAATTCCCCGTCTCTCCTCTCTTAGTTCTTATCTCACATTTCAGCCAGGGATCATATCCCTAAGCTTTGATACCAACTGTGACGCCCCCAAAATTAAGTATGCATCACCCATCTTGGGTCGCCACTTACATGGTACAAAATTCAAATACAACTTAATTATACAACGGACGTGTACAATACGCCAAAACATAGCCTGTGAGTTTGAATAAAAATATTGTCTCCTAGAGACTATACAAACTCAAAAGGAGTCCTCGTTACATTTATTGTCACACTATTTAACAGAATAGTGAGGACTACTAATGCTATCCTCTGGACCATCACTCCGTTCCCCGACTCGTCCCAGCTATATTCTCATTTTCTGAAGAGAACAATGAAAGAAAGGGTGAGCTCAACTAGCCCAGTAAGAAATATTATGACTAAGATAATGCAGAACAAATTATCATTAGTCTCCAACAATGTTAAACTGATAAAATATAATAGACATCAAGTTTAACTGCAGCGGAACAAGCAATCAATTAAAAGAGTCAAGTAGAAAATAAAATCTACTATCTTTTATGATTTAAAAGGTTTTTCAACACTGTTATCGCTGAGACTCAGCTTAATAAATAATCCACATCATCGAATCATCCCTGCACTACGGCCAAGGATATTCTTTAGTATCACGACCACAATTATCCATGCACTACGGGCCAAGAATATTTGTGTATTCACTAATGGTCATGATTATGCCAACAACTGTCCATCAATGCACTACGGGCCAATGATGACTTTTACCACATCATATGTAACATTACGGTCATGATTACACCGAATAATCCCTGGTCATAATCATACCAAGTCCATACATGCTTTACATGCCACAGATGACTTTCAAAAAATATAAACATGAGGATGATGACAATGATATAAAAATTCAATAAAACAAGTTCAAGAATTAATTTATCTAGGAATCAATAACGTCCCTATTGTCAACATGATACTGCTTTGTGGAGTAAAATTCAAGAATGCTCAGAAGAATATTTCCATGAAAAGATACTGGATAAAGCGCAAATATCAAGGATATTCCACTAATTTCATAGAGTATGTAAGTTGTTCGATTGGTCAGGGAATATTCTTTGTGTCGAAAAATATTCGTACGACGGTACAATCATTGGTGGACCCCACAACGGAATTATTATCGGATTGAGAAAACAACAAAAATATTTTAGTGATATTGTTGATATTTATGTTTATTGTGAGAGAATTATTGTAATATCATATATATATATATATATATATATATATATATATATAATCCTACAAAGATGGGCAATGCAAAACGGTGTATGCGGCAAGTGTACTTGATTGGTTATTTATCCAACCGACACTCTTACTTGTTAAAAGAAAGCTACATCCTTTGGTTAATTAAAGTGATCTTTTGGAGCCCGACACAACTCTTGTTTGATAAGATCCACTATGGAATCTGAATTTATTGCTTCAAATAAAGCAGGAAAATAAGTAGAATGGCTTCGTAATTTTTTGAAGGATATTCCAATTTAGCCTAAAGCAGTGCCACCAATCATTATTCATTGTGATAGTCAATCAGCGATTGGTAGGGCGCAAAATAGTAATTATAACGGTAAGTCTAGACATATATGTCGACGACATGAAACTGTTAAACAATTACTCTCAAATGGTATAATATATATTGACTATGTGAAGTCAAAGGATAATATTGCGGATCCACTAACAAAAGGTATACCTGGAGAGCAAGTGAGAAGTTCATCAAGGGGAATGGGTTTAAAACCTATAAAATCCTAAAAAGTTGCCATAATGGAAACCCAACCTAAATGATTGGAGATCCCAAGAAATAAGTTCAAAGGGACAACCTAATTATGTGTGATCTAGTAAGCACTGAGAAGATAAATACTTCTTCCCATTCCTATGTTGATACAGTGCACAAACTGCCGAGTGAAACAAGATAAATTTTATTTTTAATAATTTTTATAGCTTGAATATAAAAAGGTCAAGTGGGGTATTAGCAGGACACTATTTATAGAAATTACCTATTTGAGTGAGAAGGGGGCCACTTCTATGAGAATGACGAAGGCTAAATTCTCTAGCACACTCGTGAAACTAGGAGGTGTCCAAGGCCAAAATGGACACAATAATGAGAACCAATAAAATAAATTGAAAAAAAAATATTGTGTGAATTCTATTGTCTCGGTTTACACTAAAAGGTTGAACAGTTCAAGACATCACGTTCACTGATTGGCCAGTAAATCCGATAGTCTTTCACTAGGAAAGGTTCAAAGTCACAAGCTACCTTCACCAATTTAGTATTTTTTGTTAACTGATACTCTCTCTCTAAGTCTGTCTGCATATTCATTTGCATTAATTTACCCAAATTTCATTCATGTGGGGGATTGTTGGATATATATATATATATATATAAATGAATGAAATAAAATCAATAGGTGTGACCTTTGGTTCATATCTTTTCAAATTGAAAAGGTACCTTATCAAAGAGATGTAATCTTTCAAAGAGATGTAACCTTTTAAAGGGATGTAACTTTCAAAGGGATGTATCCTTTCAAAAGGATGTAACCTTTCAAAAAGATGTAACTTTTTGAAAGGATGTATATCTTCAAAGGGGTATTTGGAAACCTATAAATAGGTTCCAATCTACCCAAAACAATTACTTAATCTTCAACTTAAATCCTTCTTAAGTTCTTAAAAAATTAATTTCATTCTTCAATCATATAAAAGTCATATAGAGTATTCATATAAAAGTCATAGAGAGTATTCAGAATTTTGTTAGTTCGTGGAACTCTTCCATTGAAGTGCTTCTTGTGAGAGTTAAAGACCATTTTATCCTGGAAAGTAGACGTCCATTGTTCCAACCGTAAGCACCGATAGCGAGGACGAAATCTGCTTTAAGGAGAGACTGTCCAACAGTTGACTTGGTTTTAAAAGTTTATCAATTGCATCTTGTAAGTCATTATTATAAAATTATTTATTTTTTAATTCTGTTTATATAATATTAACACAAGATAATAATCAGATATTAGTTAGGATATTGTTTTTGAATTCTCACAATTATCTCTTAGTTAGAATATTTGATTTTGTAAATCCCTTTATCTAGATAAGGTGGTTATCATACTTGTATATATAAAGGATAGCTCTGTTTGTTGAATAAATAATAAATATATAAAACATCAGCTCTGTTTCCTTCCTAAGTTCTGTTTCAATCTGGTATCAGATTATTCCTCTACAATTATTCCTCTACGGCAATTCTCAATTATTCTAATCTCCTTCACAAACAAAGAGGCAGACACCCCATTCCTTCTCATTAATCTATCCATCATGTCCAGCTCCTCTACCACAATCTTCAACCCTCCTTCATCACCTGTTACTCTCTCTCAAGCCCATCACTACATCACACTAAAATTAAATTCTTCCAACTATCTCCTATGGCGCACACAAATCGATCCATACCTGCAAGGACACAACTTGTTTGGTTATGTCACCGGCGAGTTCGCACGTCCTCCCTCTTTTTTGTCATCCAGTCCTTCATCCACTCCATCTACTGCCTCCTCTACTCCCTCTCCTACTACCAATCCAGCGGCACAAACCTGGGATGGACAAGACAAACTTCTCATGAGCCTACTTATCTCCTCTCTTAGTGAAGATGTGATACCCCTTGCCATTGGTCTCACATCATCTGCCGATATCTGGTCTACCCTCTCTGCAGCGTTTGCTAGCCCTTCCAACACTCGTATGCTTCGCCTTTCCATGGAACTACATTCTCCCCAAAAACATGATGAAACTCTAACTGTCTATCTTCATCGTCTAAAACGAATATCCGATGAATTATCTGCCTCTGCACAACCCATTTCCCAATCTGATTTCCTGGTCGCCGTTTTAAAGGGTCTTCGTGCTGAATTTGCTTCTCTAAAATCCTCCCTCTCCATGCTTGATACTCCCCTATCTTTTTCTGCGTTACTCAGCAAATGTCTCAACCACGAGTTTATCACCGAACCAAATATTTTGGTTGACTCTTCTTCTACTCCATCGGCCAATAATGTTCAACGTTTCACCAACAATGCTCCACGCTTCAACAACCATCGCGGTCAAGGTCGTGGTACACGTGGTCGTGGGCGAGGAATTTTTCGTCCACCAACTCCTCAGTATTCCTCACGTTTTAATCGTCCACGCTGTGTCTTTTGCAATGGTTCCAATCATGACTCGTACAGATGTTATTTTCGTCCTCAATCCTCAACGTCTGCTGGCCTCCTTGGCCCGACTCCTGCTACCCCGTCTCCGGATGCTAATTTTATTGCTCCTACACCCGTCACTACATCCAATATGTCTCCAGCCTCCCTCTCGTCTCTACAGTGGTATCCTGATACAGGTGCTAATTATCATGTTACCCCAGACTTAGCGGGTCTCAGTCATGTTGATGAGTACAATGGATTGGATCATCTTCAAGTTGCAAATGGTAATATTGCTCCTATCAATCATCTCTGTTCCACTACATTCAACTCCAAAAATAAAAATTTTCAACTTTCTCAAATTTTACATGTTCCATCAGCCTCCAAAAAATTGTTATCTGTAAATAAATTCTGTCGAGATAATAATGTTTATTTTGAATTTCACCCATCTTGTTTTCATGTCAAGGATCCCGTCTCACAGAAAACACTTCTCAGCGGCCCAACTAAGGATGGACTTTATACTCTCCAAATTCCACGCTCCTTCAATGCCCTTTCTGCTTCCCGGGTCTCTTTGTTCGATTGGCATAAACGTCTGGGTCATCCTCATGAACGTGTTCTTCGTCATATTCTGTCCAAACATAGCCTAGGAGTCTACTCTAATAAAGGTTATTCAGTCTGTATGGCATGTCATATGGGCAAGGCCTGTAGATTTCCTCTAGATAGTAGTTTCTTTTCTGCAAAGCATGTTCTAGACTTAATAGTTTATGATGTTTGGGGTCCTGCTCCCTTCACTTCTTTGCATGGAAATAAATATTATGTTCTCTTTGTTGATGCATATACTAAATTTTCTTGGATTTATTTTATTAAGTTGCGCAGTGAGGTTACCTCTAAATTTTTGCAATTTCAATCCATGGTGGAACGTCTCTTTAACTCCAAAATAAAATATTTTCAAACTGATGGTGCTAAGGATTTTTTACCACTTAAATCTCATTTTTGTCATAATGGCATCATTCATCGTATTTCTTGTCCACATACTTCAATTCAAAATGGCCTTCTTGAGAGACGTCACCGACATGTGGTTGAAACTGGATGAACTTTATTGGCTCAGGCTTCAGTTCCAGGAATTTTTTGGGACTATGCCTTTGAATGTGCAACTTATCTTATAAATCGAATGTCGTCTCCAGTTAATAACAATCTTTCTCCGTTTCTAAAATTATTTTCCAAACCCCCAAACTATAATTTTCTAAAAAATTTTGGGTGCTTATGCTTTCCTCTCCTAAGGCCATATAATCCAAACAAATTAGAATACCGTTCTCTTCCATGGATCTTTTTGGGTTACAGTACTACTCACTTAGGATACTACTGCTTTGAACCAAAATCACAAAAAAATTTATCAAGTCCGATATGTCAAATTTGATGAGAGTCAATTTCCTTTTTCTCACCCATCTAATTCGATTCCATCATCTTTGTCTCCTCCTACTACTATGTCACCAGTGGTTCCTAGTAATCCTTGGGTACTCATCCCACCTATATCAGACTCTACTCGCCAGTCTACCTCACAATCTACTCCGATTTCTTCATCAGACAAATTGTCCCAATCTTCAGGCACCTTATTTGACAATCCCACTCTCTATCGGCAAATCGTTGGTTCCTTTCAATATCTAAGTCTCACCCGGCCTGACATCGCATTTGCCGTAAATAAAGTATGTCAGTTTATGCACAAGCCCAGAACCATTCATTGGGCTGCTATGAAACGGATTTTGCGCTACTTGCAAGGAACTTTGTCTCATGGTTTATTTTTCTCAACTAAAGCCTCTCACACTCTTCATGCGTTCACAGATGCGGACTGGGCAGGTGACATTGATGATCGTAAATCCACTGCCGGAAATGCAATCTACCTAGGCTGCAACTTAATTTCCTGGGTTTCGCGTAAGCAACGCACTGTTGCACGCTCGTCTACAGAATCTGAGTATAAGGCCGTTGCCGATGCTGCTGCTGACTTAAAATGGTTTTGTTCGCTGCTCAAGGAATTACGGTTGCCTCTTCAGCACATGCCTGTGTTGTGGTGTGATAATTTAGGAGCCTCCTATCTTGCTTCCAATCCTGTGTTTCATGCTCGCACAAAACACATTGAGATAGACTATCACTTTGTCCGTGAAATGGTTGCAAACAAACAAGTCTCCATTCAGTTTGTATCCTCCAACGACAATGTTGTCGATGCTCTCACCAAACCCTTATCAACCAGCCACTTTTCGTACAACCGGTCCAAGCTCAAAGTATTTCCAAGGTCATCCTT
Source organism: Panax notoginseng (assembly GCA_016801055.1). NCBI lineage: Eukaryota > Viridiplantae > Streptophyta > Magnoliopsida > Apiales > Araliaceae > Panax > Panax notoginseng. Next base: position 224,724,083 of record CM029014.1, read on the forward strand.
TGGCTTGCGGGGGAATATTAACACAAGATAATAATCAGATATTAGTTAGGATATTGTTTTTGAATTCTCACAATTATCTCTTAGTTAGAATATTTGATTTTGTAAATCCCTTTATCTAGATAAGGTGGTTATCATACTTGTATATATAAAGGATAGCTCTGTTTGTTGAATAAATAATAAATATATAAAACATCAGCTATGTTTCCTTCCTAAGTTCTGTTTCAATCTATAATTAGTATATATAATAATACTTTGGAATAACAATCTTAAAGCAAATTTCGTCATTTTATACTAATTTATAAAACGAAGAACTTATTCTATACTAATATATATATAAAACAGACTCTTTCCCTGAATCAGTGAAATTCGGTTTTTTGGTCCATTTGATTTTGCAATATATACAAATAATGCATGCAATGATACTTCATTGGATTATATATATATATAGAACGTGAAAGATTACAGAAGATGACTTGATCATACCCAACTTCCTTTTAAAAGCCTTTGAAAATTCCCCTCCGCTCTAACGTAATATATTTGGAATGCATGAATGTGATATTACGTAATACATTTACATGATACATATTTAGTTCTTAATTTATTAATACTGTTGGTTACATATGTTCTAAGTTTGGCTGGAGTTTGCCATAGTAATAACTATATTTTAATTATTAATATATAATATATATATTATATATTAGTATGTTATAATATATTATATATATCAGTACGTTAATATATATATATATATATATATATATATATATATATATATATATATTTTAACCTGCATGATATATAAGGATATTACCTGCATGATAACATAAGGAGCAGTGGAAATGAGATGATTTATGTATATTATGTTTTGCCTTGTGTACACGGGTGGCCAATATTCATGCTAAGTAGAATATGTTCTGTCCTGATATCATATAATGCTTTCGCTGTATGTAAATTTGCGTATGACATTGTCTAGAACTCTAGATCCTCTGTATTGGACATTCTGCAATCCCTATTCTTTCACAAGAACTGTTAATCCCATTTTTGACTATTATTCATATTGCTAAACAGTTTTTGAAGAATTAACAATAAAATTGTCAGGCTGCTTGTTTGTGACATTTGATTGGATTTGTTTGAAATCAACGATTTCTACACAGGAATGCTATGTGAAAATTGGTTGGAACAATGAATAATAAAGTTCACCAAAACACACCAGCTTAATTTCTGGTAGATATTTGCAAGAACTTTTAAGTGTTGAAACTTATCTTCCTGAATAGAGACGTAAAGACCAAACGTTTTGGTGATATTAAATTTTTTATTTGTCATTTTAATGTAAAATAGAGTCATATGTGCGGTAATTCCGATTTTAATATAAGAATACTTGGTTTAAGCTAAGGCCACCACTGTAAGCATGATAATATTGGTATGATTGTGATATTGTTGATATTTATGTTTATTGTGAGAGAATTATTGTAATATCATATATATATATATATATATATATATATATATATATATATAATCCTACAAAGATGGGCAATGCAAAACGGTGTATGAGGCAAGTGTACTTGATTGGTTATTTATCCAACCGACACTCTTACTTGTTTAAAGAAAGCTACATCCTTTGGTTAATTAACGTGATCTTTTGGAGCCCGACACAACTCTTGTTTGATAAGATCCACTATGGAATCTGAATTTATTGCTTCAAATAAAGCAGGAAAATAAGTAGAATGGCTTCGTAATTTTTTGAAGGATATTCCAATTTAGCCTAAAGCAGTGCCACCAATCATTATTCATTGTGATAGTCAATCAGCGATTGGTAGGGCGCAAAATAGTAATTATAACGGTAAGTCTAGACATATATGTCGACGACATGAAACTGTTAAACAATTACTCTCAAATGGTATAATATATATTGACTATGTGAAGTCAAAGGATAATATTGCGGATCCACTAACAAAAGGTATACCTGGAGAGCAAGTGAGAAGTTCATCAAGGGGAATGGGTTTAAAACCTATAAAATCCTAAAGAGTTGCCATAATGGAAACCCAACCTAAATGATTGGAGATCCCAAGAAATAAGTTCAAAGGGACAACCTAATTATGTGTGATCTAGTAAGCACTGAGAAGATAAATACTTCTTCCCATTCCTATGATGATACAGTGCACAAACTGCCGAGTGAAACAAGATAAATTTTGTTTTTAATAATTTTTATAGCTTGAATATAAAAAGGTCAAGTGGGGTATTAGCAGGACACTATTTATAGAAATTACCTATTTGAGTGAGAAGGGGGCCACTTCTATGAGAATGACGAAGGCTAAATTTTCTAGCACACTCATGAAATCAAGAGGTGTCCAAGGCCAAAATGGACACAATAATGAGAACCAATAAAATAAATTGAAAAAAAAAATATTGTGTGAATTCTATTGTCTCGGTTTACACTAAAATGTTGAACAGTTCAAGACATCACGTTCACTGATTGGCCAGTAAATCCGATAGTCTTTCACTAGGAAAGGTTCAAAGTCACAACCTACCTTCACCAATTTAGTATTTTTTGTTAACTGATACTCTCTCTCTAAGTCTGTCTGCATATTCATTTGCATTAATTTACCCAAATTTCATTCATGTGGGGGATTGTTGGATATATATATATATATATATATATATATATATATATATATATAAATGAATGAAATAAAATCAATAAGTGTGACCTTTGGTTCATATCTTTTAATTTCAAATTGAAAAGGTACCTTATCAAAGAGATGTAATCTTTCAAAGAGATGTAACCTTTTAAAGGGATGTAACCTTTCAAATGGATGTATCATTTCAAAATGATGTAACCTTTCAAAAAGATGTAACCTTTTGAAAGGATGTATATCTTCAAAGGGGTATTTGGAAACCTATAAATAAGTTCCAAATCTATCCAAAACAATTAGTTAATCTTCAACTTAAATCCTTCTTAAGTTCTTAAAAAATTAATTTCATTCTTCATTCATATAAAAGTCATATAGAGTATTCATATAAAAGTCATAAAGAGTATTCAGAATTTTGTTGGTTCGTGGAACTCTTCCATTGAAGTGCTTCTTATGAGAGTTGAAGACCATTTTATCCTGGGAAGTAGACGTCCATTGTTCCAACCGTAAGCACCGATAGCGGGGACGAAATCTGCTTTAAGGAGAGACTGTCCAACAGTTGACTTGGTTTTAAAAGTTTATCAATTGCATCTTGTAAGTTATTATTATAAAATTATTTATTTTCTAATTCTATTTATATAATTAGTATATATAATAATACTTTGGAATAATATATATATATATATATATATATATATATATATGTATATATATATATAGTCCGGATTTTAAGCTCACCCCTTATATCAAACTCACCCGAGCTCACCCCTTTTAGTGACGGATCCGACGACGGTTCGGTCATACAACCGTCGTCTATACTTTTAGCGACGAACAACATATAGTGTCGCTAAAAGTATAGACGACGATTGTATGACCGAACCGTCGGCGGGTCCGTCGCTAAAGGGAGGGTGAGCTCGGGTGAGTTGGATAATGGGTCCGGATCTTAAGCTCACCCATTATCCAACTCACCCGAGCTCACCCCCCTTTAGCGACGGACCCGACGACGGTTCGGTCATACAACCGTCGTCTATACTTTTAGCGACGCTATATGTTGTCTGTCGCTAAAAGTATAGACGATAGTTGTATGACCGAACCGTTGCCGGGTCCGTCGCTAAAGGGGAGGTGAGCTCGGGTGAGTTGGATAAGGGGTGAGCTTAAGATCCGGACTATATATATACGGTCCGGATCTTAAGCTCACCCCTTATCCAACTCACCCGAGTTCACCCTTTTTAGCGACGGACCCGGCGTATACAACCGTCGTCTATACTTTTAGCGACGCTATATGTTGTTCGTCGCTAAAAGGGGTGAACTCGGCCAAATGCACTTGGTAAAAGACACCTATTTTCACCCATGCATATTACTGATAACTCATTTAGGCTCTTCTCACTTTCCCCAGAAGAGAGGAATACCTCGGCCGGTTCTAGATTGTCAGAAGTAAGGCTTGTGTTGTCCATCGTCTTCCTGAAAACCATCGGCCGGTGCAAGTAGTAGTACTACTTCTTTCCTTGTTATTTCATTCTTGTAATCATGCTGCAGCATTGACTGTGCAGCCTGGTTGTTAGCTCCAATGGCAGCTGCATTCCAACCACCATATTGACAACCATATTGCAACATATCAACCTTTTCGGTAAACTTTCTTCCAAATCCCAAATTGTCTATAGTTTCTTTATTTTTCAAAGCCAACCCAAGAAAGTTGAATTGATGTGGACCCATACATTACTCCAATAGTCCAAGTGTGATTATAGTACCATCCATACAATGGATTTTGACTAAACTATACAACACAACACTCCATAAAGTTGTTATATAAATGCCAAATTAACAACCTTAGTGCGACCAATTCGCATAAATACCAAGAGAGCAGAATTCCATGGCGCATATAAATGGCAACCATCCATGCATTTTAATTAATTGATCCAACACATAGCATTCATATAATTAACTTTAACATACCTTGTGTTGGTGTGTAATCAAGGTACCTTGTGCTGCCTTATTTGACGAACTATAATGGTTGGGTAGTCAACAATGGTTGTGCCTCTTTATGTGGGTGTTGTTTTTGATTTGAAGGTTTTTGGGTTAAGAAGTTAATTAGATAAATGCTCATGACCAGGGAGGAGCTAAAGTGATACATGTATCTACATAGGACGTGAACAAAATTCAATTTAGCAATAAGGCAGAGCATTCAATTCTTGACAGCTATTCAAGGGAGATAAATTTGATGTAAGTGTCTGCAATGCAGTTATGGACTTAAAAACACTACAAAATATAATAAGGTTGTGGAACCTGTCATTGTGGGAGGCCCCAAGCTAAGGGTAGCAAAGGCATAAGAGGTCTTTAAGGAGTTTGCCTACGTTATTGGGTATCTAATAGCTATCATGCCACCAGCTAAGGGCCTGGATCCAGATTCAATTAGCTCTTAGGTATGAGCAGGCTACTAAAGACAATCATGTGATTGCCTTCGTCTGCAACGGGAATTTATTGGCAAGTTTTGGATGGTTATTGAAGATTCGTATGAAAATTCTGTTGAGAAATTAGCTTCCAACACTTATTGAAGAAGAGTGGGATAACTGGGGTGATGTTGTGACCCATGTCAATGCTTCAAGAGACTTTCCCATGCAGAACGTCTGTGATCAACTTCATGGTTTTGCTTCAACAAATTTTGTTTTGTCACTATATGAAGGAAAGCATTGAGGTGACACCTTATGATCTACTTGCATTTAACAATACATATTCATTCTCTCAAGGTGCTGTAACACATTCTGGCTTCAATACGAATGTTTGTAAGTGAAAATAATATAGCATAGTTAGAGTATAATCAAGCTACATGGGGTGGGCAGAAATGTATATATTCTTTGGATACAATGCCGATCAAGGGGGGATATTTGTGCTAACCAAAGTTGAAGCATGCATAAATACTCTTAAATTACACCTTGAGGAAAAGGTGGTTGTCAACAGGTGGGATAATATTCTTTTGCTTTGTAAACTGATGTGAGATTATTCCCTACGGTCTACTATAGAGTTCGTATCAATACACACCTTGCAAAGCCGGCGTCCTCGTCAGCCCATCCTCGTCAGCCCATCTACCCACCCAGCTATAGCGGTTTCATACTATCGACACTGACTCGATATGAATATTTTAATTCGACCTCTAAATAATTCTTTTCACAAATTTCCATTTACGAGTCCCAACTTGCAAGTACGGGCTCTTGACGAGAACACTATTGTTACCAATTTATAGTGTCGAATAAACTTTAATAGAAATTACATGAAAAGAAGAGAGAGAAAGATAGATTCAAGAAAAAGTTTTAATTCATTTCATATTCATCTCAATACAATTTTTTGCCTTATATAGGCCTGACTAATACATAGACTCAATATTAATCTTAACTCTCCATTCTTAGTCAATCCTAGCCTTCTATTTATATAATTACCTATTAGGCTATATTCATAACAACTAGCCTCTTAGATACAAAAAAAATGATCATAAGGCTTAATTATACTTAAACAAAATATTTATACAACACATTCAGAAGTCTCTAGGCTCTACTAGCTACTTCAACTAATATCTCTCTCCCAAATTTTTTATAAAAAAGAATAAACAAAAAAAATAATCAAAATGGTTGTGCAAAAGCGGCAGATTTGGTACGAGTAGTAGGAGAAAAAGCTGAAGCCAAAATTTGAGCAAGGCCCAAGACAATTCCGACCTTTACTTGTCCCCTTCTCGGTATTGGCCGACGTCTGCCAACAACGTCGTAACTCTTAGAAAAACTCCGGCAACGGCCGCCGCCGTTCATCAAAGAACTACTCACATTTGTTGCCATTGATTCTTAACTTAACTAATTAGTTAAAATTTGTGAAGATGAAGAGAGAGGGAAATACTGAGATTGTTAAAAAACACTAGCACATAAGAGTAGTCAAGTGCAGTGTGGTGGTTTATATAGACATTAATTGGCATTCCTATTATGCCCCTGGTTGGTCTAATAATTGCATGCATGTCATTTGAGAAGAGAGTGAGTGACATGTAAAGTAGTGCAAGTTGGTTTATGTATCACGTGATTATTTTCTTTGCACTTTTTTTTTTAAATTAAAAGTGGTTGCATGATTTGTAGCAGCTGCCTTTCGGTTGTTCGTTTGGTTTATATAAATATTTATTTATGTGCTTATACCATGTGCGATGACAATTAAGATTTTCTTCAATTTAAAATAAATTGGAGAGTCTTCATTTCATAATTTAAATTTAAAATATGTTAAAATATAATATTATATTAATAAAAAAGAGATTATAACAAAAAATCTACAAAAAATAAATACTCTTCATTTTATTTAAAATGGAAAAGATCATATTCCGTGGGATAAGAGATATGGAATAAAAGATTAATGTGTTTAGTGTCTTGTCAATAGTAGACATTATTTGTGTAGGTAGAACTAAATAACAATATAATATATATCTTATGACTTTAAATGTCGACTTATTTAATTATGAGTTACGTGAATAATTATAGAAAATTGATATTTTTACAAGATCTTACTCACATGAATGTAATTCTTGTTTACTATTCATGTGATGGGAGTTTTGTAAAAATATCAATTTTCTAATTATAATTGATAATATTTTAATCGGTAAGGATCAAGAGCATTCTCCTTAAATAGCATTCCTCCTTAAATAACATTCTTTTATTAAAACTGCATAGTTTTGGAGGGATGCGGTGGCATTTTTATAAATACAATGTCACCGCGTATTTAAAACTACGTCGTTTTGGAGGGATGCGGTGGTATTTTTGTAAATACAATGCCACCGCGTATTTACAAAAATATCACCGCGACCATTTAAAACGACGTAATTTTAATAAAAGAATGTTATTTAAAGAGGAATGCTATTTAAGGAGAATGTTCTTGATCCTTACCGATATTTCAATAATGTATCTGATATATTAAATTAATTTTATCTAATGTCATATATTAATATACGTTGTAATCGTAATCGAGTAACTCTTTTTAAACGATGGAGTTGAATTATTGCATAACAATATGGCCGCCACTAGCCGGGTAAAGTGATTCAAAGAAAATGGGGAGTGCAATGAATCAGGAATTAATAGCAGCCAACTAGCCGGTACTAATGACTAATTTGGTTGGATGACCCTTTCTTTCCATCTTTCCATCATGTATATATCAATTTTCCTTCAACTCCACTAGCCAAAAGGGGTGATGGTGAGATATGGATATGACTGCAAAAAGCTTAAATTAATTGTACGTATTTCAAATCTCAGATATTTTACTAGTTACCAAAACAACATTTAATTTGTCAACCAAAAAGAAGAAAAAGATTAGCCAGCCATATTATATATATAGGATAAGCTTGACGTTGGGTTGGTAATTAGACCTCTTTCTTGTCTTTCAAATTTAGAGCTTGTCTAATGTGCACTATTTTACTTTATTTTATTTTTTTGAGATAGTTATGATTTTTACCGTTGATATATATCAAATCAACGACCACAATTAATAATGTTTAGCAGTCTTGCCAATATATATTTCTATGGTATTTGAAATTATGAAAGGTCAGTTAAAGATCTTCTTGACCACCTTCTTGACTTCAAAACTTGGAATTGAGACTTCAATTTACAATTATTTGTTTACTCATGGCCTAATTGATCGTACCTTTTGGATTTTGTTTTAATGAAATGAAATTCATTTGCTTTTCAAAAAAATAAAAAAATTGGGGGGCATTTTAGTGATTATGTTGCGACTATTTGTGAGGATATATCCACTTGTGGAACTCTCAACTTTGTGGGCTAATGATACGATTGTAATGACTCATTACGTTTGATTTATATTGTAGCCTTGTGGCATCATCTGCACCAAAAAAACTGAAACATAAAAAACTCTCAAAAGCCTAATTGTTTTAATTTTATAAGAAAGTGAGGTGTAAGTACCGTCTTTAATTAATTTCAAGTGATGGTACAAGTTACAACTACTCGGATATCATCAAATAAATTGTGAATTTTATAATTAATTATAATATTCCAAAACGTATTGCCACTTGCATTAAAATAACTCTAAGATAGTGAGATGTTCATTGTATCTGGTGGTCTCAGAGAGGCAAGAAAGAAAATTACATTATATATATATATAGAGAGAGAGAGAGAGAGAGAGAGAACTGATCCTGTCCGAGAGTCCAGACAGACTAAAAATATGGACTATTTTTTTTTGTTTTTTTTAAAACAATTAAAAAAATAAAATAAAATTATAAAACTTGAATTTTTATATAATACAGTGTTTTAGGTGTGATTTAGACACATATAAAATTATGTAAAAATTAAAATTCCATAATTTTTTTTTGATTATTTTAAAAAAAAAACAAAAAAAAAAATCCAAATTTTGTTATGGTAGAGTCCGGACCTGATCCAGACTCTCTCTCTCTATATATATATATATATAGCCATATCTATTCACCATGTTTCACCGTCTTTAAAAAAAGAAATTGTCTCCCATGCTTCACTATTTCTATACATTATGCACTCGTTATAGATTGATAAGAAGCAAAATCATGTGTTAAAGAGAATTACTAATAATTAATAAGTTATTAATAATAATTTATTAATAATATTACTAATAATTAATAAGTTGTATTAATATTATTACTTTTAATAATAATTTTTTAAGAGATAACATTAATATTATTAACTTAGTTGGTTATCAAACGTTTTGTTAGTTTTTGTAGTATGAGATTTTAAGTTCAAATCTTGAGAGAATAGATATTTTTAGCTCAAATATATTAAATTAACATGTCAACATATCATGTGTATAAGTCAACGTCACATCGTACAATAAAATTCATAATCCAAATTTTCAAATAGTAAAAGGTTGTTTTGTATCGACTAAAAAGGTCGTAATATCCAAATATTCTTATACTACAGGGATCAATTTTGCATTTTACTCGTTAATTTACCGATAAAAACCATAGGGTATTGAAATACACCATAATTCAGGAACAATAGCCATCGTTTAAAATAGTTTGTACTTGTGTCATTGCCCATACCTTTTGAATTTTGGCCATTCAATTTATTAATGAAATTTTTCCTTAAACCAAAATAAAAACAAAAAGAAATCTTTTTTTTTTCTTTTCTTTATTTTAATTGCTCTGTTTTGTGATATTAGACTAAGATTGTAAAAATTATAAAATCTAAGAATGTACTTACTTACTTAGGAGTAGAAACCTAAATAAGAGATATATTATCATGTCATATATTATATATTCAGACAATCAAGCAAGTAAATTAAAGGCCAAAAGGAAAGGGGAAGCTAGTATTCAACAAAATATACAAGAACACTTAGTAGATCAGCCTCTTAGATACAAATAAATAATCATAGCTAGGGCTTACTTAACCAATCATCTATTCACATCTTAATCTATTTTCTACAACACAAAAAAAATTAATTAAAAATAAAATAAATAATCAAAATGGTGGTGCAAAAGCCGCAGATTTGGTACGAGTAGTAGGAGAAAAAACAGAAGCCAAAGATTGAGCAATGCCCAAGACAATTCCCACCTTTACTTGCCCCCTCCTCGGTATCGGCCGACGCCGTCTGCCTTCAACGTCGTAACTCTTTGAAAAACTCCGGCAACGGCCGCCGCCGTGGTTCATCAAAGAACTACTCGCATTTGTTGCCATATTGATGATCTTAACTTAATTACTTTACTAGCTAGCTAGCTAAAACTTGTGAAAGATACAGAGAGAGGGAAGTGAGATTGATAAATAAAACACAGGTTTCGTTAATTTATATAGACATTAATTGGCTTTACAAATATGCCCCTAGTTGGCCTAATAATTGCATGCATGCATGCATGCATGTCATTTGAGAAAAGAGAGGGAGTGACATGCATGCTATAGTGCTAGTTGCACTATGTAGCACGTGATTATTTTCTTTTCAATCAGTTTTCTTTTTTATTTATTTATTTTTAAATAATTAAAGGTGGTTCTCATTATTTTGGGGCTGCTGCCTTTAATTTCGGGTTTTTTTTAGATATTTATTTATGTGCTTATATCATGTGATGAGAGACATTGAATCAAACAGTTAGATTAATTTATTTAGTGTCTTGCCAATAGTAGACAATAATATAAAGTTTAAATAAAAATGGGGAAAGTTTAGTGTTTATTGGAATGGAATATATAGCTAGTCCCATTAATTATGTGTGTATGATATTATATATATTTGTGTATAGTAGGCCTACAAAGAGATAGACACACACACATATATGATCAGGATAAGGTAAGAGATCTTTTACTTTTTTAAAATGAGGGATTTTTTTTTTTTGTTTTTTTTTTGTTTTTTTTTAAAACAACTAAAAAAAAAATTTAATATTTTATGGAACTGAAATTTTTTCATAATACAGTATTTTGGGTGTGATTTGGGTACGTATAACAAAACATGTATGTACAGTCTGGGCAGACTGTACCACCACTTTTTGGTATAGGTATTCAAAACACGCCCAAAACATTGTATTATGGAAAAATTTCAGTTCCATAAAATATTAAACTTTTCTTTTAGTTGTTTTAAAAAAAAAAAAAAAACAAAAAAAAAATCCCTCATTTTAAGAAAGTAAGGGATCCCTTACTTGATCATTATATATATTTGCTACAAAGAGACAATTTAGTTTTAATTCCAAGAATTAGAATTAATTGTAAAATTTCAATTTTATTAAATTACAAATACAGTTTTAGTTCTAAAACTTTGGAGTTGAATTAATTATTGCAGCCGCCGGCCCTCCAGTAGTAGCAGGATAAGGTGATTCAAAGAAAATGCGGAGTGCAATGAATCAAGACTTGGTAGCTCGTTCAATCCCACTCATAACAATTTATGACCAACATTTATCAGCAAGTAGCAGCCAGCTAGTACTACTAATCACTAATTTTGTTGGATGTCCCTTTCTTTCTTTCTTTCCATCTTTCACTCACGTGTGTATCAATTTTCCATTTAACTCCACTACCCAAAAGGCATGATATTTCTTTCCATCTTTCACTCATGTGTGTATCAATTTTCCATTTAACTCCACTAGCCAAAAGGGATGACAGTGGTTTATATATATATATATATAATATAAAGGAGAGCAGAGAGAGAAAAAAGACAAATGTCACATTTGAATCATACATCAGCAGCTCTCTCTCACTTATTCAAATTTCAAATATTGTATCTCTCTCTTCTACTACAAACAGAGCTCTCTCTCATTCGCGGCACCAAACAACTCCTCCCTCAAAACTCTCTTAAATCTCAACCCAGCCCTAATTTCAGCCACAAATCTCTCATACTCATTCCTAAATCTCATACCCAGCCCTTAATCTACCAGCCAGAGCATAGAGAAACGGTGCGATAATCTGCAATTTCAGCCCCAAGTCGCAGTCATCTCTCTCTTCTACTCTCCCGCCGGTGCGATAACGGCAGCGTAGCATACACAGTCGCGATTTTAGCCCAATCTCAGTCGCTATACATAGTCGCCCAATCTCAGTCGCTATACACAGTAGCGATTTTAGAGAGCAACCGACCATGAATGAGAAAGCCAGAGTCTCCAAACACCGAAAGGTTTTATCCTTTTTTTCTGTTTTACAGGTTGATTTTTTTTCATTTTTTATCATAGTTTTATCATATTTTCGGTACTCAGAATTAAATTTTATTACCCTTTTCTTTGGTTTACTAGAAGAAAATAGTTCCTTGGCTTATTCTAATGTGTTTAAATTCTATTTTTGGTAAAGGATTGAACATAAGATATCAATATAACTTGCAATGTTGTTATGCGAGGGCCTAAAACCATTCATCTCAAAGACTTAGTTGATGCTGCACTTGTAGAATCATCCCAGAATGGGATCTCTATAGGTGTGTTTATTTAAGGTGTGACGCCCCCCAAAATTAGGTATACATCACCCATCTTGGGTCGTCAGATACATAGTACAGAATACAAATACAACTTACTAATACAACTGTCGTGTACAATACGACAAAACATAAACTGTGAGTTTGAATACAAATATTATCTTCTAGAGAGTATTCATACTCAAAAGGAGTCCTCGTTACATTTATTAACACACCATTACATAGAATAGTGAGGACTATTAACTAATACTATCATTCGGACCATCACTCCGTTCCCTGACTTGCCCCAGCTACGTTCTCATTTCCTGAAGAGAACAGTGAAAGAAATGGTGAGCTCAACTAGCCCAGTAAGAAATATTATGACTAAGATAATGCAGAATAAATTATCATTAGCCTTCAACAATGTTAAACTGATAAAATACAATAGACATCAAGTTTAACTGTAGCGGAATAAGCAATCCATTAAAAGAGTCAAGTAGAAAATAAACTCTACTATCTTTTATGATTTAAAAGATTTTCCAACACTGTGATCGCTGAGACTCAGCTTAATAAAATAATCCACATCATCGAATCACCCCTGCACTACGGCCAAGGATATTCGTATATTCATTAATGGTCATGATCATGCCAACAACTGTCCATCAGTGCACTACGGGCCAATGAGGACTTTTACCACATCATTTGTAACATTACGGTCATGATTACACCGAATAATCCCTGGTCATAATCATACCAAGTCCATCTATGCACTACAGGCCACAGATGACTTTCAACAGAATATAAGCATGAGGATGATGACAATGATATAAGAATTCAATAAAACAAGTTCAAGAATTAATTTATCCAAGAATTAACAACGTCCAAATTGTCAACATGATACTACTTTGTGGAGTAAAATTCAAGAATGATCAGGAGAATATTTTCATGAATAGATACTAGATGAAGCGCAAATGTCAAGGATATTCCACAAATTTTATGGAGTATAGAAGTCAAAACTTAACCAACTGAGTATAATAAAGAATGGAATAACAAAAGAAATCACCATGCATGCGATAGACCGCACAGACAGGTTATTCTTAACAGAATAATAATAATGGAACCAGGTCCGGCGTAAACGCACAGACAGGATATTCCGACAGAATAATAAAAATGGAACCAGGTCCGGTGTAAAACACACAGACAGGATATTCCGACAGAATAATAATAAAGACGGAACCAGGTCCGGTGTAAAACACACAGAGAGGATGTTCCAACAGAATAATAATAAAAACGGAACCAGGTCCGGTGTAAAACACACAGACAGGATGTTCCAACAGAATAATAATAAAAACGGAACCAGGTCCGGTGTAAAACACACAGACAGGATGTTCCAACAGAATAATAAGAGAATGTCACCAAGTATAGGGTAGACCGCGTATACAGGTTATTCCAACAGAATAATAAAAATGGAATAACAACAGTTCTCTTCATGAATAAGAAAGAATAACACCCCTTACCGTTTTAAAGAAGAGCTGAAGTAAGGAAGTAGTTAAGTAGCAGAATACTCTTCCTCTCTCTCTCTCTATAGTTTCTCTCTATAGTTTCTCTCTATAGTTTTCAGTGAATTCGTAAGAAATAATGAAGGAATGAGCTGCTATTTATAGAAAAATAGATTGCATAGTAACTAATCCATGAACGGTCCAGATTGATTACTTTAATCTGACGGTCCATATTTAAAGAAAAATCTTTTAAATAAAATATAATATATTCTATTTATAGAATAACTTTAATAAAGTATTTTGTTTTATATAAAAAGATGTTTCTGTTTTATTACGTTAATAATACGAATAAAACAAAACGTCATTATCGCTAAATAATTCATATTATTAACTGACAATAATGGAATCAAACTGAGTGACTTCTCACATAAGCATTAATAATTAATACCGTGTGCTACTATGCAACCACACGTATTACTGTACTTTTACTACCGAGTAGTTCAACAGTAACAATGGTAAAACTTCCGCCGTTATTTTTAATAAAATATTTTTGTCGTTTTCTCAATCCGACAATAATTCCGTTGTGGGGTCCACCAATGATTGTGTCGTTGTACGAATATTCCCTGTTAAAACGAATATTCTCCGACCAATCGAATATCATATAACAACTTGCGTACTTTGCAAAATTTATAAATATTACCCACAACTATAACATTATATCAAATTAACTCCATAATATTCAAAAATGATATTTAAAAGTTGGGGTCTTACAACCTCCCCTTCTTATGAAATTTCGCCATCGAAATTAGGGTACGTACCTGGTATGTCGAAGAGATAAGGATACCTTGATTTCATTTCAGATTCTAACTCCCAAGTCATTTCCTCAACATCGTGGTTTCTCCACAAAACTTTGACTTGAGGTATAACCTTAGAGCGTAGAATATGTTCCTTCTTATCCAAGATTTGAACAGGAACTTCTTCATACGTCAAATCCTCCGCTATTTCGTCCGGTTCTAACTCAATAATGTGGTTCGGGTCTTCCACATATTTGCGTAACATGGATATGTGAAAAACGTTATGAACACGAGACATACTTGGCGGTAAAGCGAGTCTATAAGCCACAGTTCCTACTCGATCGAGGATTAAAAATGGACCGATGAATCGAGGATTGAGCTTTTCTCTCTTTCCAAATCTCGTAACTCCTTTCCATGGAGCAACACGTAAGAACACATGATCTCCTACATCAAATTCCACGTCCTTTCGATGAAGATCAGCATAACTCTTTTGTCGATCTTGTGAGGTTTTTATACGTTGTCGGATCGTTTGAATCTTTTCTGTAGTCATACGTACCAACTCCGGTCCCAACAACGTTGCTTCACCCACCTCATCCCAGCATACTGGAGAACGACATTTTCTTCCATACATTGCTTCGAATGGAGCCATGCCAATACTTGCTTGATAACTGTTGTTGTAGGAAAACTCCACCAATGGCAAGAACTTGTCCCAACTTCCCTTGAAGTCAAAGACACAGAGTCTTAATAAATCTTCTAGAGTTTGAATAGTCCTCTCTGATTGTCCGTCCGTCTGAGGATGATATGCCGAACTAAATCGTAAATCTGTGCCCATAGCTTTTTGTAAACTAACCCAAAATCGTGAAGTGAATCTTGGGTCTCGATCAGAAACTATGGATACTGGCATACCATGCAGTCTTACAATCTCGTTTATGTACATACGAGCAAGACGTCAAGTGTATAAGTTTCTCGTATCGGTAAGAAATGAGCAGACTTGGTCAATCTATCAATAATGACCCAAATCGCATCAATACCTTGAGAAACCCTAGGAAGACCGGTAACGAAATCCATGGTAATGTGCTCCCACTTCCATTCTGGAATTTCAAGTGGTTGCAATGGACCTTTTGGTACTTGATGCTCCGCTTTGACTCGTTGACAAGTTAGACACCTTGAGATAAACAACGCTATCTCTCTCTTCATATTACTCCACCAAAATGTATGACGAAGATCATGATACATTTTGGTACTTCCAGGATGGATTGCAAACGGTGTGTTGTGCGCCTCCATCATGATTTCATACTTTAAATCAGGGTTGTTAGGAACACAAAGTCTGGAGTTGACTCGAAGTATTCCTTCTTCATCGATTCTTGCTTCCGGCATAGTACCTTCTTGCACTTTCTTCCTTATACGCATCAGCTCCAGGTCTGTAGCTTGAGCAGCTTTAACTTTATCGATTAAAGTCGGTTCTACTCGTATATTCGCCATCATCACATGGGTCCCTGGAGTCTTTAACTCTATCTCCATCCTTTGTAAATCACACAAAATGGGCCTTTGTGTTGACAATATTGCACTCGTACTTGCATATGGTCTTCTACTCAATGCGTCAGCTACCACGTTCGCTTTTCCAGGATGGTATTGAATGGTATGATCATAATCTTTCAACAGTTCAAGCCAACGTCGTTGTCGCATGTTGAGTTCCTTTTGAGTGAAGAAATATTTAAGGCTTTTATGATCCGTAAAGATCTCCACCCTCTCCCCATACAAGTAATGCCTCCAAATTTTAAGTGCAAAGACAACAGCTGCCAACTCTAGATCATGAGTAGGATAATTCCTCTCATATTCCTTGAGTTGTCTTGATGCATAGGCTATGACTTTTCCATGTTGCATGAGAACACATCCCAACCCTTTGCTCGAAGCATCACTGTAGATGACAAATCCCTCCGAGCCAGATGGTATTGTTAGAACAGGTGCTGAAATGAGTCTCCTCTTGAGTTCTTGAAAACTCTGCTCACATTCTTCGCTCCAACCGAACTTTGTATCTTTCCGAGTCAGCTGAGTTAATGGAGTAGCGATTCGAGAAAATCCTCCACGAATCTCCGATAATAACCAGCTAGACCGAGAAAGCTACGTACTTCGGTTACTGATTTAGGTTGCTCCCAGCTTTGAATTGCTTCAATCTTTGCCGGGTCAACAGATATTCCACGACTTGATACTACGTGCCCAAGGAATGCTACCTCTTCCAGCCAGAACTCGCATTTCTTCAACTTGGCATAAAGTTTGTATTCACGAAGCTTTTGGAGTACCATCCTCAAGTGTTGCTCATGATCTTCACGGCTTTTGGAATAAACAAGGATGTCATCGATAAAGACGACCACAAAGTGATCCAAATATTCCTTGAATACCCTGTTCATCATATCCATGAAGGCAGCAGGAGCATTAGTCAATCCAAAAGACATAACTAAGAATTCATAATGCCCATACCGAGTTCTGAAGGCAGTCTTTGGAATATCCTCAGTTCTAACCTTCAGCTGATGATATCCAGAACGAAGATCGATCTTTGAAAAGAATTGTGCTCCTTGCAACTGGTCAAACATGTCATCAATACGTGGCAATGGGTACCTATTTTTGATGGTGACATGATTCAACTCCCGATAATCAATACAAAGTCGCATACTCCCATCTTTCTTCTTCACGAACAGAACAGGAGCACCCCAAGGAGAAGTACTAGGACGAATAAAACCAATGTCTAACAATTCCTGCAGTTGGGTCTTTAACTCCTGAAGTTCAATAGGAGCCATTCGATATGGGGCTTTGGAAATGGGTTTTGTACCGGGTTCAAGGTCGATACAAAATTCAATTTCACGCTCTGGGGGTAGGCCAGGAAGTTCTTCGGGAAATACGTCAGGAAATTTATTAACAACAGAAATATCATTCAAAGCTGACGTATTTTTGTTTAGATCTGTGACATGAGCTAAGAAAGCTTGACATCCGTTTTTCAATAAACGAATAGCTTTATGGCTTGAGATGACAGCGATTGATTTTAATGGTTTGGTTGCTTGAATTCGCATAATAGGTCGATTAGGAATATGAAAGCTAACAACCTTACGAAAACAATCAATTTTTGCATGATGAGTAGTTAACCAATCAATCCCTAGAATCACGTCAAATGCAAGTATTTTTAACGAAATCAGATCGACAGGTAATGTGTGGGTACCAACTTGAACCAAACAAGACTTATAAACCGTGGATGTAATGAAGGTTTCTCCCAATGGAGTTTCAACAGCTAAGTCAAAGTCTAATTTCTCCGGAATCAAATTTAATCGATGAGCGCAAGTAGGAGAAATAAAAGAATGGGTAGAACCGGTATCAAATAAAGTATAGACTTCGTTAGAGTTTATGATAAGCTTACCCGTGATGACCTCATTCGGGTTTCTTGCGTTCTGGGAGGTCACAACAAACGCTCTCCCTTGCACAACCGGTTTTGACTTTTCTGGGACGGCCTTTGGTGCCTCCATCCTAGCTGAATTTGTCTTCAGTAAACGACAAAATCGGGCTAAATGACCTTCTCTTCCACAATTATAACATGCTTTGGACGGCATCGCGCAGTTTGGACTGATGTGCCCCTCCCCTCCGCATTTGAAACATATGATAGGTGGTTGTTCTCCTTCCTTAACGACAGGTGCTGGTGCTGACGTCTTTCCATCATTGTTGAATCTCCTCTTCTTGAAATTCCCATTCTTATTGTTTTGGCCCTGATTACCACCGAAGTGGTTACCATTTCTGGCCTGTTGATTCCCTCCACGCTTGTTGTCACCGCTTCGATGACCGCTCTCACTGGTATTATCATTTTGCCGGCTGCTCTCTTTTGGTTGCGTTGTCTCGTTATCGCGCTCCACCAACTGAGCCCTATTTACAACATCTGAATACAAACACAGTTTATGAGAAACAAGATGTTGACGTATCTCCGGCTTCAAACCTCTTAAAAACATCCGCGTCATTCTTTCTTCATTATCCACCAGGTGGGACGCAAACCGGGATAACTCCGCAAATTTTGCCTCGTACTGCGACACGGTCATATTATTCTGCTCCAATTTGATGAACTCCACCTCCTTCATGTGACGAATACTCTCAGGAAAGTATTTGTCGTTAAACAGCTCTTGGAACTTCTCCCAAGACATCTTCAGTGCGGCAGGTTGAGTACGCTTTATCGATTCCCACCAGTAATCTGCCTCTCCTCGCAACATAAAGGCGGCAAAGGGAACCTTTTGCTCCTCGGAGCAACCCAAGACATCAAATATCTTGGTGATCTGCTTTATCCATGTTTCAGCTACAAGTGGTTTGGGTTCTCCCTTAAACTCCGGTGGTCCCAGCTCCTTAAACTGTTTAGCGGTGACCGCCTGAGAGTTTCCAGTATTTCCACCTACGTTGTGGACAGGAGCCGCTTTCACATGTTGTTGCATGAATTGCATAAAACCTCTGAATATTCCATCATTCATCATCTGGTCAGTGTTGTTGTTTGCATGAGGATTGTCACCTTCCTGATGAACATTATCCTGATTATTGATATGTGGTGAATCAATAATCGCCTGTGCTCCATTGCTATTCTCAACATTCTCAGATGCCATTTTCAGATACTGCCACAAAATAAAAGTTAATTGATATGTCATATATTATCCTTATATTATGACCGACCAATTAAATACCATGCAAATAAACTTAGGTAGGTCATACTAGCGAAAGAATTTCCCGTCTCTCCCCTCCTAGTTCTATTCTCACATCTTAGCCAGGGATCATATCCCTAAGCTCTGATACCAACTGTGACGCCCCCAAAATTAGGTATACATCACCCATCTTGGGTCGTCAGATACATAGTACAGAATACAAATACAACTTACTAATACAACTGTCGTGTACAATACGACAAAACATAAACTGTGAGTTTGAATACAAATATTATCTTCTAGAGAGTATTCATACTCAAAAGGAGTCCTCGTTACATTTATTAACACACCATTACATAGAATAGTGAGGACTACTAACTAATACTATCATTCGGACCATCACTCCGTTCCCCGACTTGCCCCAGCTACGTTCTCATTTCCTGAAGAGAACAGTGAAAGAAAGGGTGAGCTCAACTAGCCCAGTAAGAAATATTATGACTAAGATAATGCAGAATAAATTATCATTAGCCTTCAACAATGTTAAACTGATAAAATACAATAGACATCAAGTTTAACTGTAGCGGAATAAGCAATCCATTAAAAGAGTCAAGTAGAAAATAAACTCTACTATCTTTTATGATTTAAAAGATTTTCCAACACTGTGATCGCTGAGACTCAGCTTAATAAAATAATCCACATCATCGAATCACCCCTGCACTACGGCCAAGGATATTCGTATATTCATTAATGGTCATGATCATGCCAACAACTGTCCATCAATGCACTACGGGCCAATGAGGACTTTTACCACATCATTTGTAACATTACGGTCATGATTACACCGAATAATCCCTGGTCATAATCATACCAAGTCCATCTATGCACTACAGGCCACAGATGACTTTCAACAGAATATAAACATGAGGATGATGACAATGATATAAGAATTCAATAAAACAAGTTCAAGAATTAATTTATCCAAGAATTAACAACGTCCAAATTGTCAACATGATACTACTTTGTGGAGTAAAATTCAAGAATGATCAGGAGAATATTTTCATGAATAGATACTAGATGAAGCGCAAATGTCAAGGATATTCCACAAATTTTATGGAGTATAGAAGTCAAAACTTAACCAACTGAGTATAATAAAGAATGGAATAACAAAAGAAATCACCATGCATGCGATAGACCGCACAGACAGGTTATTCTTAACAGAATAATAATAATGGAACCAGGTCCGGCGTAAACGCACAGACAGGATATTCCGACAGAATAATAAAAATGGAACCAGGTCCGGTGTAAAACACACAGACAGGATATTCCGACAGAATAATAATAAAGACGGAACCAGGTCCGGTGTAAAACACACAGACAGGATGTTCCAACAGAATAATAATAAAAACGGAACCAGGTCCGGTGTAAAACACACAGACAGGATGTTCCAACAGAATAATAATAAAAACGGAACCAGGTCCGGTGTAAAACACACAGACAGGATGTTCCAACAGAATAATAGGAGAATGTCACCAAGTATAGGGTAGACCGCGTATACAGGTTATTCCAACAGAATAATAAAAAATGGAATAACAACAGTTCTCTTCATGAATAACAAAGAATAACACCCCTTACCGTTTTAAAGAAGAGCTGAAGTAAGGAAGTAGTTAAGTAACAGAATACTCTTCCTCTCTCTCTATATAGTTTCTCTCTATAGTTTCTCTCTATAGTTTTCAGTGAATTCGTAAGAAATAATGAAGGAATGAGCTGCTATTTATAGAAAAATAGAATGCATAGTAACTAATCCATGAACGGTCCAGATTGATTACTTTAATCTGACGGTCCATATTTAAAGAAAAATCTTTTAAATAAAATATAATATATTCTATTTATAGAATAACTTTAATAAAGTATTTTGTTTTATATAAAAAGATGTTTCTGTTTTATTACGTTAATAATACGAATAAAACAAAACGTCATTATCGCTAAATAATTCATATTATTAACTGACAATAATGGAATCAAACTGAGTGACTTCTCACATAAGCATTAATAATTAATACCGTGTGCTACTATGCAACCACACGTATTACTGTACTTTTACTACCGAGTAGTTCAACAGTAACAATGGTAAAACTTCCGCCGTTATTTTTAATAAAATATTTTTGTCGTTTTCTCAATCCGACAATAATTCCGTTGTGGGGTCCACCAATGATTGTGTCGTTGTACGAATATTCCCTGTTAAAACGAATATTCCCCGGCCAATCGAATATCATATAACAACTTGCGTACTTTACAAAATTTATAAATATTACCCACAACTATAACATTATATCAAATTAACTCCATAATATTCAAAAATGATATTTATAGAAAATTCATCTTTATTTATAAAAGTTGGGGTCTTACATAAGGTGCTTCACTGCTTAACTACATTATTTGTTTGCTGCCAATATTTAATAGGTACCCTCTTTATTGACTTGAAAAGAGAAAAATTAAACCTTTTGTATAACAGTAGACTAGCAGGCAGCAGCAGGGGAAAATAAAACTTAAACGTAATACAAACATGAAAATGTGTAAAATGGCTTATTTTGAATTTAATTCGAGGCTAATTTTCCAAAATAAAAGAAACTGTAAAACAAGAGCTATCAAACAAAATTGTAAGGTGACATTTTTATTTTACTGAAGTCATTATACACACGGGAAACACTATTAAATAAACAAAATTTATCTGCACAAATGATTTGACATATTGAAAAAATTATCTGGTTGGGTTTACCCTTATTCAACTCTTTGAAAACATGAAGAAAAAAAACCTTAAACTCTTAAGATGAAGAGAATTCCAACTATTTTCAATGATCATCAACTATAATACTTGAGAGTGGCAAAATCTCGACATAATAGACTGATCAATTTTCAGATGCAACGCAAGTATGATTCTAATACAAGTCAAATATTAGCCACTACATAGCACCTATAGATGGTATGAACACTAACGGATTATACGGTGTGAGACAAGTCAAATATCAGTCTTGTCATTCCCACACATAGTTAAAACTATGAAAAAGTCTAGGGGGACTGGCTATTTTCGACCGGGGTAGTGACCGGCCGGAATTTTTTTTTTTTTTTGTTTTTTGCTTTTGATTACAAAATAATTAATGTGATTTATTGGAACTGAAATTTTTATAAAATGCAGTGATTTAGGCGTCCGTTTGGATACACGCAACAAACAGGGTTGTACAGACTGTATAATCTTGTTTGTTAAGTGTATCCAAACGGACGCCTAAATCACTGCATTTTATAAAAATTTCAGTTACAATAAATCACATTAATTATTTTGTAATCAAAAGCAAAAAAAAATAAAAAAATAAAAAAAATTCCGGCCGGTCACTACCCCGGTCGAAAATAGCCGGTCGGCGTAGAAGGACTCTAAAACTATTTAAAATTATGGATAAAACAAATATTCGCGACTAAGATAGCATGTTACTGGATAAAACAAATTTTGCTACTATGGAGATTTCAAAGCTACTCAAGGAATATGCTTGTCTAGGAATATGCATTGAATTCACAAACAAGTGGTAAATTAAAATGTGGATGGTGCATGATTGAAAATGGTAATGGGGCGAGCTCTCCCTGGAACACACTTTTTTGAATGTTTTGCACATCAAACTATTATGTCCGCAAAGAAAAGAAACCCCCCAATGGTGGAATTGGGTTTTTCGTTGAGATATAAAATGTTAATAGCTTCGTGGAAGATTTTAGTGGCAGAGAATCAGAATTGTATTTTACCACTGTCTTACTTTCAGAAGTATGCTTTTTGTTGTAAACCTAGCTATCTATTGTGTTTTGGCACTTATAAATAGTTTAGCCATGTCTAGATACCAAGCATGTTAATGTGGGTTTATTTCTGTGCTCACTGGAATGATGGATGAGAGAGATGTTGATCTGTTATGCTTGACATGTTCTATTTAGAGGGAGAAGAATTGAATATGCTTAGAGGATGTCTTCTTGGTGATCATTATTTAATTATGTGAACTGCAGTTACAGTTACAGATGTTAATATGTTTATTTTTTGTGTTATGGTTAAGAACTGATTAAATTTTCGATATTGCATAGTTGAATTAACATACATGCATACAAGGTGTTGGAACTTAATTGTTGTATATATGTGAATTCATGGGTGTCTGTACTTACATATTTACATGTGTAATTTCTGTCGTGTTGACAGTTGGACCGATAACTGCGGTACCTGCATTGGGTGGGCAAAGTTCTGTCAATGCAAGTACCCCAGAACACTACAAACAAATGAATTCGTTTTATCATTGAGGCTTGCAGGTGTAAACTTGAGCTATTTTATAGGTTGAGGCTTGCAGGTGTAAACTCGACCTATTTTTGTTACTGTTATTAAATTATGTGCAAACCTTAAAGAAGTTGATTTTGCAAGACAACTCCATTCCCAGGTTATGAAGAGTGGGTTTGAATCTACACTTATGGTAAAAACTACACTATTCCCAGGTTATGATGCCTTCAAATTATTTTGTACAAATCATAGAGTTCATAATGTGGTGACATGGATAGCCATCATTAGTGGGTAATTGAAGAATAATGACATAGAGCAAGTAAATAAGCAAGTTATACATAGAGCAAGCTGTATTCATCTCCGGGTGTGTAAATAAGAAATTCACAATTATTTATAGATTTGTAAGTTTATATTTATAGTATAATTTATTGAATTAAAAAGAAATTCAATAAATATGATGAATGATTTCAAAAGTTATTTTAAATTATTATAATAGATAATATATCTTCAATTTCGAGGACGTGCATTTTAAACTATATAATTCATTATTTAAACTAGCCCGTGCATTTTATTACCCTTTTCTTTGGTTTTCTTTTTCTTTTTTTGTTGTTGTTGCACCCCTAAAGTGGAGTACATTTAATTGTCATTTAAATGATTTTCGTGAGTTTGTTGGTTGGAAGCTCAGAGTAACTTCTTAGTCGCATAACAAAAGATTTATAACACACAAGCAAGCACATGAACTGTCCTTTTCAAATGAACACCTCTCTATTCAATGGTAGTACTAGGAACTGTCGATTTCATTTTTATGGCAGGGTTAAAAGTTCTCTTTTTAGTCTTTGTGTTCTTCTTATTAATAGTACTACACATAGTGATTGCAGAAAAAGAAAATGTGGAGTTTTTACTTTTGTTTGTAGGAGTATTTGATATTATTTGATTGTGGTAACTTTAAGCGTGAATCGAAACGTCTATATTGGAAAAAGTTCACTTATGTTTGAGCATGATTTAAATTTGTATTACATTACATTTAGATAAGAGTTTAGTATTTAAAATGTCACTATAGGGCTCTATCATTCAATCCCAAAATGTGGAGTTTTTACTTTTGTTTGTAGGAGTATTTGATATTATTTGATTGTGTTAACTTTAAGCGTGAATCGAAACGTTTATATTAAAAAAAGTTCACTTATGTTTGAGCATGATTTAAATTTGTATTGCATTACATTTAGATAAGAGTTTAGTATTTAAAATGTCACTATAGGGCTCTATCATTCAATCCCAAAATGTTTTTGCTTAAAAGACATAATTTAAGTAAATTTTTTACCAAAGTAAAACTTGTGGTGAGAGCTTTAAACCCCATTTGACTTTACTGTCTATGGAGGTTTCTCCAACTTGATAGTTGGAAAAGATATAAATTTTTTATATTGTTTTTCGAGAAAGTAAAGTTAAAATATATATCTAATTTTCGAACAGATTGAATAGAATTTGTTTGTTCTGTATTGTTCATTTTTATGTGTTGTTGTGGGTTTAATGTTTGAAAGCTACTTTAATTATAATTAAAAGCTACTTCAATTATAACTACCACCTTAAGAAAAATGTATTTTCTCTAATTGCATGTTTTCCTGATGATTAAGTGTCACGGTGTGTAATTTTCACTATTTGAATTTCTCTAATTGCATAATTTTCTCTAATTTCATTTTGAATTTCTTATTGATTAACACGATAAGTTAGATGAAAACTAATCAGAGTTAGTGTTGATAAAGTTATATCTATGATTTATTAGCTTGATTGGCTCCAACTACTTAAACCTTGTCACATAGATTCCTATATATTTGGTTGTTCCTTAAATACTTAAATCTGTCTTTGCAGCTTCATTTGCTTATGTTTAACTCATGTTTAATTTATTAAGTTTGCTCTTACAGGTTGATCCGAGTGATAGAAACAACATACCTGTCAATGTTTTGTCTGAATG
The DNA here is from genome assembly GCA_016801055.1 of Panax notoginseng. NCBI lineage: Eukaryota > Viridiplantae > Streptophyta > Magnoliopsida > Apiales > Araliaceae > Panax > Panax notoginseng. Next base: position 224,749,773 of record CM029014.1, read on the forward strand.
TGCGCTTAATCAATTACATATGGATAAGGTAACATTACTGGTATTGTTAAAAAAAGTTATTTTGATATTAGTTTGCATTTTTTTTACTAATGTCTTATTTTGTACTTCCTAGGAGAATTCACATGTGAATCACTTGAATAACCTAAGTGTTATTCCATCTTCAACGAAGGGGAAAGAAAAAATTGGTTGTTCTAATGGAAAAGAAAATTGGTTTAATCAACCGGTATGTTGTACTAATCATTGTTTATCTTTTGATAAAAATTGTTTAGAGCATTATACACTAAATTGTCGGTGATATTTTTGAGTTCCTCACCCCTCAGTCTCCGTCTCAGTCTCACGCTCGCTCTTACACTTCTCTCTCACGCACACACGACTCCATACCATCATCGAGTAGAATTGTTGTGCTGTGGTATTATTATGAGAGCAATATTTCTTATGAATTTGATTTTAAATAATTATGTTTTTTGGACATGCTATCCTAAATAATTATGTGAATCACTTGAACAACTCGAGAAAGTCTCCATCTTCGACGAAGGGGAAACATATCTAATAGCTCAACTGGAAAAGAAATTTGGGTTACTCAATCGGTATGTTGTACTGATCGTTCTTCAAGCATATCTAATAGCTAATGGAAAAGAAAAATTATTTAACACATCATATCTAATAGCTATCTAACGTGTTGGTATTTCGGTTAGAGCGATATACACTATATTGTCAGTGATATTTTTGAGTTCCTCACCCTTCACTCTCACCCTTACACATCTCTATCACGCACACACAACTCTATTCTTACATGAATTTCGCAGCTCTACATGAATTTGATTTTTGACCTGCTAACATATTGTCCAAATTATGTATTGGTTTCCTTAGACATTCTTACATATAGATTCTTAGTTTTCTTAATTTTTTTGTTTCCCCTTCGTAAATTGCTACGTTCGCTAATTATTTAACTTATTTCACACATCACTTCCTATCTTAGGCTCCCGCATCAAATTTCTCTTCCTCTAAAATTAAGGCCCAAAGCGCTAGATGTGAACGAAATCGCAATGATAGTAGTACGTGCTCGCGGCATAAGATGGCACAGCGCGCACGTCGGGAAAGAGAGCGTTCTGAGAATTACACTCAACCTCTACCCAAAGACTTTCCAGTATTAACACCACCCAGAGAGAAAGTATGTCACACGCCCACTAATTGTCGGACAAATGGAAAAGAAAATATGTCTACCTCTTTGGTAAGTTTTTTGATCAAGTACTTGATACGTATCTTTTTTGCTCTTAAGAAAAATATAGTTGTAATGTATTGTCTTTCTCCTGCTCGATAGTTGTATAGGAAAATACCGGTGATTTACACTCCCCCACAACCCTTATGTCATGATCTGCAAGACCTAACTCCATTGCACCGAGCCACTATAGCACACTTTCCACAAAAAAGGTCGCGGACAAATAATTTGGAATGTTATCTAACACCTACAATTGCGTCCGACCCAGTTTTCATTCCAACTGACTTTGCTTTATTCTCACCTATTCTGGCGCGACCTTTATCGTCGCCTCGAAATTTAGAGACAAACTTTGCTCACTATGAAGTTGTCCCCGATGTAGCACCACATTCTCATCAAACTGACGACAATGTCCTCATGACGTCGTCTCCTGTTTTGGCAGATCTAACAGTGTATGTATATTCTACATAGTTTATTAGTTGCCTACTATTTTCTTACTTCTCATATTTGTGTACATACAATTTTTATTTGTATATTTCCACCAGAACCCTTTAGCGATGTTGACAGTATGTTTAGTGATGACGAAATCAATGTTATTATCCCTGTCAATAATGAGCGTCATTTTCTCGGGCCGATGAATATTCAGTGTCCTTATTGTTCAGCCTTACATTGGCGGGACGAACGATTATCTCGCACAGGATTGTCCAATCCAAGATTCGGAACATGTTGTCTACAAGGCAAAATTAAGTTACCAGAACTCATTGCACCCCCACCTCCTATTCGTGCATTGTTTGATGGCCATGATGGTCAAGCAAAATCATTTCGTCGGCATATTAGGGAGTACAATGCAGCTAATGCTTTCACGAGCTTGGGTGCTAAGCTTGACGACAGATTACTCAACTCAAGAGGGCCAACATCATTCACTATCTATGGAGAATTACGTCACCGTACCGGGTCATTGTTACCCCCGGATGGTTGCGCACCCATCTACTATCAGTTGTACATATATGACCCAGCCACTGCATTGGATATTCGGTGTGCGCATAATAATAACTTGTGTCGAGATGTCCTCAACACTGTACAGAATTGTTTGTTGTCAGTGAATCATTTTGCTTCAAAGTACAAACGTGCCCATGAAATACTAACTGAGTGAGAATCTTCAGATCATGATTTACGTGCTCACCTTCATTACACATCATCAACTAATAGGCATCAGTACAATCTTCCAACCACTGATGAAATAGCTGTAATTTTGCCTGGTGATGGTAGTGAGAGTAGTGGTATGCGAGATATTGTTCTGCACCTAAAAGGAGATAATAGAGCCCTGAGCCAGATCAATGAGTGTCATCCAGCATATTCACCATTACACTATGTACTTCTATTCCCTACTGGTGAGCTTGGTTGGGAACCTGGTCTACGACAGTGGAACTCCGAACAAAATGATTTTTCAGTAAGAAGGATGACACAGATGCAATTTTACAGTTATCGTATGTTTCCACGTCCCACCGAGTATTCTACAATTCTTAGAGGAGGAAAGTTATTTCAAGAGTTTATAGTAGATGCTTGGGCATCAACGGAGCAAAACAGGTTGTCTTACATCAGACTCAATCAGGATAAGTTGCGTCGAGAGATTTATGCAAATTTGTGCGACGGCAGTGTTGATGAGTTGGGCCCCGATCAGATCGGACAACTCTTTGTTCTGCCATCGTCCTTTACTGGGAGTGCACGTAACATGAGCCAGATTTTTCATGACTCTATGGCCATTACAAGGTACCACCAACACCCTGACATCTTTCTCACCATGACGGCCAACCCAAAATGGCCCGAAATAACAGCTGCCTTACTAGAACACCAAACCTCTTTGGATCGTCCAGACATAGTTGCCCGTGTTTTTGAGTTAAAACGGCGTGCCCTGATGCATGAGATAAAAAATGAACAGATTTTTGGTCGAAAAGTTGCTCATGTATTCACCATTGAGTTCCAAAAACGAGGGTTACCATATATGCATGCTTTATTCTTCCTTAATGGCCCTGACAAGATTCAGACAACTACACAAGTGGATCGGTTAGTTAGTGCTGAATTCCCAGATCCATCCACTGATCCAACTCTGTACGAAACAATCAAGAGTTGTATGGTTCATGGTCCCTGTGGTTCTCGAAACCCTTATTCAACTTTCATGGTGAACGGTGCATGCCGGTTCCATTATCCAAAAGCCTTTGCAGATTCAACTACTATGGATGAACATGGGTACCCTGTTTACCGTCGTCGCCGTAATGGTCAGTCTTACACCACTAGAGGGCATACATTTGATAATCGAGACGTCGTACCTTATAATCCACACCTATCAAGAAAGTTCAATTGTCATATAAATGTGGAGGTCTGTGCAGGAACGAGGTGCGTCAAATATATCCACAAGTACATTTACAAAGGTCATGACCGCACAACTATGGTTTTAGAGGGACCAGATGGAAACAATAAGATAAAGCAATACCTTGATGCAAGGTATATTGGACCGACAGAGGCTGCATGGCGACTCTTCGGTTATCCTCTTCATGAAGAAATTCCTTCGGTTGTACGACTAGATCTACATTTACCTGGGATGCATCAAGTTGTTTACGATCCTACTAAAACACTTGAAACAATAAGACTTGGGTCTAGGAGTCAAATCACAACTCTAACTGGATTCTTTGACTGTTGTTCTTTAAATGATGTTGCACGTGCCTACACATACCAAGAATTTTCCCAACATTTCGTTTGGAACAAAGGTCGGAAGATTTGGACTCCGAGACAGAGTGGGTTTGCAATTGGCAGATTATACTTTGCTACGGCCAATTCTGGGGAGCGATTTTACCTTCGATTGCTATTAACAGTTGTCAGAGGACCGCATTCTTTTGATGGTCTACGCATGATCAATGGTGTGTTTCATGATAGTTTTAAATCAGCGTGTGTAGCTATGGGGCTCCTAGAAGATGATGCAGAGTGGGTACAATGCCTCCAGGAGGCTTCAACCATGAATACGGGATACCAGTTACGAAGACTATTCTGCATCATTCTGGTAGAATGCTCCCCAATACAACCATTCACTCTGTGGAATCAATTCTCCGTCCATATATGTGATGATCTTCGTCACAAGCTACAAACAACTTTTGGCATATACGATCCAACACAGTCTCAAATCGAAGATTACGGTTTATATTTAATTGATCAGTTGCTACATGAATCTGGCAAAAAATTGGATGACTTCCCACCTATGCCACACCCCGTTCAAAATTGGAGTTCTGTTTCAGGTAATAGATTGTTGATCGATCATATGCAACTACGAAATGAAGCTAATCAACTGAATGATCTTTTGAATATTGATGTTTTAAATAATGCTCAACGTACGGCTTATGATGCTATCACTATCTCCGTTGCTGAAAATCAGGGCAAAATGTTTTTCCTCAGTGGAGGTGCAGGAACTCGGAAAACCTTTTTGTACAACACCATCACCACTAAAATGCGCAGCGAAGGTCATATCATCATTACAGTTGCTTCATCAGGAATTGCATCGTTGTTGTTGTTAGGCGGTCGGACAGCTCATTCTACATTTTGCATTTCATTCGATATCATAGAAAGCTCGGTATGTGGTTTCAGCAAACAGTCACCGCATGGGGAATTATTTAGGGAGGTTCGCTTGATAATATGGGACGAAGTTCCCATGCCGCATCGACATGGTGTTGAGGCAGTTGATCGCACACTTCGTGACGTCCGTGATGATAACCGACCATTCGGTGGTATCACGATTGTGCTTGGCGGGGATTTTCGTCAAATACTACCGGTGATACCTAAGGGTCAGCGAGAACAAATTGTTTGTGCATCTTTAAGACGTTCTACAATGTGGGCGAGTGTGTGCGTATTGACTTTGAGCATAAACATGCGTCTGCATAGCAATCATCCTGCAAATTCTTCTCACGCATCTTTCTTGGAAGAGGTGATTTATATTACAGATTATTCATTTAATTATTCATTTATATGTACTGATATGTTTCACATCATACTTAGATTGGGATCGGTACGCAAGATACTGTGGAACTTCCTCCAACGATACACAGGTGTCGAACTCTGCATGAACTAATTTCCAGAGTTTATCCACAACTAGATGTGCTCAGTGTGGTAACCCCATCCTACTTAACTGAGCGCACAATTCTTTCTGCTCGAAATGATGATGTCTGTGCCATCAATGATGCTGCTCTACAAATTTATCCTGGCGAGATGTATACCTACTTGGCAGCTGACAAGGTGTCAGATGGGGACGAACTCTGTCGTTCTACCACTAATCAATATCCAAGTGAGTTTCTAAATTCTCTAAACCCGCCAGGATTACCGCCTTTCAAGTTGGAGCTAAAGGTCGGGTGCCCCATCATATTGTTGAGGAATATAGCCCCGAAAGATGGACTCTGTAACGGGACCAGACTAATGGTTGTCAAGTGCGCATTGCGGGTTATTGAGGCTAGAATTCTAACTGGTGACAAATATTCGAATCTGTGTTTCATTCCGCGGATATCATTATCACCGTCGTCCAAAGATTTACCATTTCAAATGACTAGACGCCAATTCCCAGTACGCTTAACATATGCTATGACAATCAATAAGTCGCAAGGCCAGTCAGTCAAGTTTGTTGGTGTAGATCTGCGCTTGCCTGTATTCAGCCACGGTCACCTATATGTGGCCATGTCTAGGTGTACATCGGCTGATCGCATCAGTGTCCTTCTCCCTCCTAATGAATCATCTATCACGACAAATATCGTATATCCGGAGGTGTTGTTGGACTCTGTGTAAATATTACTACCTTTTTTAATGTTTTGCAACTTAGGTCAGGTAATTGGTTCATGACTTTTGTTACGTTCCAAGCAATCAACAAACTTCTTTCTTGGTAGAAAAATTGTTTTGTCAGATTCTTGATTTGAAATGCTCTTCATTTGTTAGTTTTAATGTATGCCGTACCTTTAGTCTACTCCTTTAGTAATCTTGAAATTAGGATTTTTGATTAACATTTTCCCTAACTAATATCAAAATTCATATCAAAATCAAAACCCTCGAACTGGGATGTTTCTAATTCAAATTTCCAATACCCTAATTTCAAAACTAATTGGCAGCACCTAATATTGTCATTTTGAGAGAGATTAAAAACTGAAAAGTACCTGATTAGATTCGCTCTTAGACGTTTGGGAATGGACAACAATCCGCAAGTCCAATATTATGAACTGTCGTAGTTATAGCTGTCGGAGATGAGAAGGCGGTGGCGTTATTAAATAATATTTTGAACATATTTATAGTAACCACTTGAGCCCGAATCAAGTCTCAAATTTACTGTCTCACGAGTACTATTTATATTAACCTTAAATTTTAAGGTCACATTGAGCCCAAGAGTAGCATTTAGTCCTTGAACATATTGAAACAACCTATCCTAACTTGAGCCATCTTGATTTATACTCTTTTTGAAGTGCTTATTTGTGTCTTTTTTTGGTGAGGGTGCTTTTTTGTGCACTCATTGTCTTATAGTATAAAAGAGAAAACAAGAAATTGCAAGTTCTGGAAGTAAAGGAGAAATTATAACCATATATGAATTATTAGTTAGCCAATGAATCATGATTTACTTTTAAAAAAATTAAGCTATTTACTTTCATATTGAGTTAAGTGAAAATTTGGATCACTTTCATAATTATAGATTGTTTTTTGGTATACATTTATTTTTGCAGATTAGTATTGTAGATTTCTTTTTCATGGAATTTATTTTTTTCAAGCTTAGCATTAGGTATAGACCGACTCCTAGAAGAAATTGGTCGTTTTGATGTTACCTTACTTTTCTCCATCTCCATCTCCATCTCCATCTCCATCTCCATCTCCATCATGCATTATTTTCTATGATCAATAGGGAAAATAATTTCTTTAATTATGTAAACCAATTAAAATGAGTGTGTGAGACTTTGTCTTAGGATCCAGAAATTCAAACAAATGCTAAAGATTTGAACTGAGCCTTAATGGAGAATAGCACAGTCGAACATTCTCATTAATATCAGTTTATTCATAATTCTAAAAAAATTACTTCAGGTAGAGAAAATGGGAGAGAGAAACTTATGACAATAGTTAAATTAAGTAGTTTGTGTATCATGTTTCTTTTGCTATTGCAGGGGTTTGCGACCTTTGACTAAAGAATGTCATGCTGCCAAGCTTTTCTCAAAGCATATGAAGGTTGAGGATCAGGTAGTGATCTCTTTTCTCAAAACTTTTATTAGGACCGAGTACTGGAATCTATAATATAAGGTGAGGAGGTCTTTCAAAGTGTTTCGTTGTTCATAAAGAAAAGTAAGGGTTCTTATGTTTCGGATTTACAGTTGTTTTATTTTGACTCACATATTTTGATAATTTTTGTATTTTAAATATTTTTAGGTATATATTGAAAGATACTTGGTGTAAGCTGTAGAGAATACTTGGTGTAAGCTGTAAAGTAATGGGTCTTATGCTCAAAATGTTGTTTCTCTATTTTCTGCATGTTTGTATATTTTTGGTTCCATCTTTTGTAAAGTTAACTAATTATACATGGTTATGATGATTTTTTGGTATGGAATGATTATTTTTTTGGTGGTTTGTGTATGTATTGATGATTGTAAGTTTTGTAGACAGGTTTAAAATTTTTTGGAGTTTTATTTTTAAAGGAAACTCTGCCGAAATTTTTTGAAATTAGTACCGACTAGCTTGATGTTTTGGTGGTTGGATATGTGTTGATGATTGAGTATGTGTTAATTGTTGTGTTGGTATATGTCTTTAGAATTATGTAATATTTTTCATTACGTCGTGCCTTTATGTTGTTATATGTACATCATGCACTGGTATTAATTTAATCTAATTTCAAGATGGTTGTTATATGTACATGATGCGTCTATATTTTGTGTCACTAGGAGATAATTCTCCTCTTAATTGCATGTGTTTGTTGAGAAAGAGCAGTGCAAGTCCCAGATATCACATGTTGCCGCAAAATAACTCTCATTTCAATTTTTTTTCTTTCATAATTTATTTTTAGTTTTTTGAGAATTATACAGTGCCTTCAGGTGCGGGTTATCGCTACCAAATAGCTCAATGATTGAGTTTGTATTAATTGTTGTGGTAGTATGTGTCTTTAGTTAATGTAATAATTTTCAAATTTTAATTTAATTTTTCGTTGCGTCGTGCCTTCAGACACGGGTTATAGCTAGTATATATATATGTCAGAACGGATCTAAAACATTTTTTTTAAATAACACTCTTTTAAATAGTATTTCTTTATTAAAATTACGTCGTTTTAGAGATTATTTTAAAATAAAAAATAATAATAAAATAGAGTGGTCTCATTTATTTTTCTTTTATTTATAAAAATGACACCCGCGACTCCACTTATTTTTTAAAATCATCTTCAAAATGACGTAATTTTAATAAATGAGTGCTATTTAAGAGAGTGTTATTTAAGAGGAGTACTATTGTGAAACTCCAAATTTTATGAATAAAGATTTAATTTTTTCGAAATATTTTTTTTAATATTATGGTGTGGATTTGAGATAGTGTTATAGTTGTGAGTAGTATTTATAAATTTTACAAAGTATGCAAGTTGTTATATAATATTCGTTTGGTCGGAGAATATTCTTTTTGTCGGGGAATATCCGTACGACGGCATAATCATTGGTGGACCCACAACGGAAGTATTGTCGTAGTAAAAAAACGACAGAATTATCTTTTCATAAAAATAACGGCGAAAGTGTTGCCGTTAAAACTGTTGAACTACTCGATAGTAAAAGTACAGTAATACGCATGGTTGCATAGTAGCACACGGTATTGATTATTGATGCTTACGTAAGAAGTCACTCAGTTATACTCAATTATTGCTACAGTAATTGCTGCATCATATCTCTCATATTATTGATTCAATTATTATCACAGTAGCATCTGTATAATATGTTATGTTATTAAATCAATAATTGAGACGGTAAAGTTATTCATATTATTATTTACAATATTAACGATGTCTAGAAGTTCTGTCAAGGAGAGGTTTGGTCACCTAATTGCACGTCAATAGGGATAAATCCTTATTGGAAAGCTCCCTCTTTCCTGGGAACGACCTGGCCGATTAATATTGTGAATTATAATAAGGGTGATAAGTTTTGTTTTATTATTATAAATGTAATAAAACAGAAAACTTTTTATATAAAACAGAATACTTTTATAAAGTTATTTGTTTTATTAGACTATAAATAGAACATATGATATTCTATTATGCATAGTATTTGCATAGTGTCTGCATAGTATTTGCATAATAAAATATTTTTATATAAAACAGAATACTTTTATAAAGTTATTTATTTTATTAGACTATAAATAGAATATATAATATTCTATTATGCATAGTATTTACATAGTGTCTGCATAGTATTTGCATAGTAAAATCTTTTTATATAAAATAGAATAATTTTATAAAGTTATTCGTTTTATTAGATTATAAATAGAATATATTATATTTTATTTAAAAGATTTTGTTTTATTAGAATATTTTATTAATATTGCATAGTAAATCAATATGGACCGTCCGTTTAAAAGTAAATCAATCTGGACCGTTCATGAATTAGTTACTATTCAGTCCATTCTCCTATAAATAGAAGCTCATTCCTTCATTATTTCTTACGAATTCACTGAAACTCGAGAGAGAGAAACTATAGAGAAAGAATAAAAGTATTCTGCTACTTCACTACTCATATATCCAGTTTTTTCTAAGGTAAGGGATATTATTTGTTGTACTCGTAAGGGGTATTATTTCTTTTGTATTCATGAAGAGAACTTCTGTTATTCTATTATTTATTATTCTGTTGAAATAGCCTGTATACGCGGGCTACCCTATACTTGGTGAAATTCTTCTGTTATTTCATTCTTTATTATTCTGTTGGAATATCCTGTCTGTGCGTTTTACGCCGGACCTGGTTCCATCTTTATTATTCTGTTGGAATATCCTGTCTGTGCGTTTTACGTCGAACCTGGTTCCGTCTTTATTATTCTGTTGAAATATCATGTCTGTGCGTTTTACACCGGACCTGGTTTCATTATTTATTATTATGTTAGAATAACCTGCATGTGCGGTTTATCGCATGCCTGGTGATTTCTTTTGTTATTTCATTCTTTATTATACTCAGTTGGTTAAAGTTTTAGCTTCTATACTCCATGAAATTAGTGGAATATCCTTGATAATTGCGCTTCATCCAGTATCTTTTTATGGAAATATTCTTCTGAGCATTCTTAAATTTTACTCTACAAAGCAGTATCATGTTGACAATTTGGACGTTATTAGTTCTTGGATAAATTAATTATTGAACTTGTTTTATTGAATTCTTATATCATTGTCATCATACTCATGTTTATATTATGTTGAAAGTCATCTGTGGCCTGTAGTGCATAGATGGACTGGGTATGATTATGACCAGGAATTATTCGATATAATCATGACCGTAATGTTACAAATGATTTGGTAAAAGTCCGCATTGGCCCGTAGTGCATTGATGGACAGTTGTTGGCATGATCATGACCATTGATGAATACAAGAATATCCTTGGCCCGTAATGCATGGATAATTTGTGGTTGTGATACTAATGAATAACTTTGGCCGTAGTGCAGGGATGATGTGGATTATTTATTAATCTGAGTCCCAGCGATAAAGTTGATAAAAAAAATTTTAAATCATAGAAGATAGTAGATTTTATACTTTACTTGACTCTTCTAATGGATTGCTTCTTTTCGCTGCAGTTTTTGATCTAAAACTTGTTGTCTATTATATTCTATCAGTTGTTATACTGTTGAAGGCTAAGGATAATTTATTCTGCATTATCTTAGTCATAATATTTCTTACTGGGCTAGTTGAGCTCACCCATTTACTTTCATTGTTCTCTTCAGGAAATGAGAACGTAGAAGGGACTAGTCGGGGAACGGAGTGATGGTCCAGATGATAGCATTAGTTGTAAAATCCTAACTTTTATAAATAAAGATGAATTTTCTATAAATATCATTTTTGAATATTATGGAGTTAATTTGATATAATGTTATAGTTGTGGGTAATATTTATAAATTTTACAAAGTACGCAAGTTGTTATATAATATTCGATTGGTCGGGGAATATTCATTTTAACAGGAAATATTCGTACAACGGCACAATCTTTGGTGGACTCCACAACGGAATTATTGTTAGATTGAGAAAACGACAAAAATATTTTATTAAAAATAACGACGAAAGTTTTACCATTAATACTGTTGAACTACTCGGTAGTAAAAGTACAGTAATACGTGTGGTTGCATAGTAGCACACGGTATTGATTATTAATGCTTATGTGAGAAGTCACTCAGTTTGATTCAATTATTGTCAGTTAATAATATGAATTATTTAGCGATAATGAAGTTTTGTTTTATTCGTATTATTAACGTAATAAAACAGAAACATCTTTTTATATAAAACAGAATACTTTATTAAAGTTATTCTATAAATAGAATATATTATATTTTATTTAAAAGATTTTTCTTTAAATATGGACCGTCAGATTAAAGTAATCAATTTGGACCGTTCATGGATTAGTTACTATGCATTCCATTTTTCTATAAATAGTAGCTCATTCCTTCATTATTTCTTACGAATTCACTGAACTCTAGAGAGAGAAACTATAGAGAGAAACTATAGAGAGAGAGAAGAAAAGTATTCTGCTACTTAACTACTTCCTTATTTCAGTTATTCTTTAAAACGGTAAGGGGTGTTATTCTTTCTTATTCATGAAGAGAACTGTTGTTATTCCATTTCTTATTATTCTGTTGGAATAACCTGTATACGCGGTCTACCCTATACTTGGTGACATTCTTCTATTATTCTGTTGGAACATTCTGTCTGTGTGTTTTACACCGGACCTGGTTCCGTCTTTATTATTATTCTGTTGGAACATCCTGTCTGTGTGTTTTACACCAGACCTAGTTCCGTCTTTATTATTATTCTGTTGGAACATCCTGTCTGTGTGTTTTATACCGGACCTGGTTCCGTCTTTATTATTATTCTGTTGGAATATCATGTCTGTGCGTTTTACGCCGAACCTGGTTCCATTATTTATTATTCTATTGGAATAACCTGTCTATGCGGTCTATCGCATGCATAGTGATTTCTTTTGTTATTTCATTCTTTATTATACTCAGTTGGTTAAGTTTTGAATTCTATACTCCATGAAATTTGTGGAATATCCTTGATAATTACGTTTCATCCAGTATCTTTTTATGAAAATATTCTTCTAAGCATTCTTGAATTTTATTCCACAAAGCAGTATCATGTTGACAATTTGGACGTTGTTAATTCTTGGATAAATTAATTCTTGAACTTGTTTTATTGAATTCTTATATCATTGTCATCATCCTCATGTTTATAAAATGTTGAAAGTCATCTGTGGCCTGTAGTTCATAGATGGACTTGGTATGATTATGACCAGGGATTATTCGGTATAATCATGACTGTAATGTTACAAATGATGTGGTAAAAGTCCTCATTGGCTCGTAGTGCATTGATGGACAGTTGTTGGCATGATCATGACCATTAATGAATACACGAATACCCTTGGCCATAGTGCAGGGGTGATTCGATGATGTGGATTATTTTATTAAGCTGAGTCCCAGCGATAACAGTGTTAAAAAACCTTTTAAATCATAGAAGATAGTAGATTTTATTTTCTATTTGACTCTTTTAATGGATTGCTTGCTCCGCTGCAGTTAAACTTGATGTTTGTTATATTTTATCAGTTTAACACTGTTGAAGGCTAATGATAATTTATTCTGCATTATCTTAGTCATAATATTTCTTACTGGGCTAGTTGAGCTCACCCTTTCTTTCACTGTTCTCTTCAGAAAATGAGAATATAGCTGAGACGAGTCGGGAAACGGAGTGATGGACCAAATGATAGTATTAGTAGTCCTCACTATTCTATTAAATAGTGTGACAATAATTGTAATGAGGACTCCTTTTGAGTTTGTATAGTCTCTAGTAGATAATAATTGTATTCAAACTCACAGTTATGTTTTGTCGTATTGTACACGACAGTTGTATTAGTAAGTTGTATTTGTCTTCTGTACCATGTATCTGACGACCCAAGATGGGTGATGTATACCTAATTTTGTGGGTGTCACAGTTGGTATCAGAGCTTAGGGATATGATCCCTGGCTAAGATGTGAGAATAGAACTAGGAGAGGAGAGACGGGAAATTCCTTCGCTAGTATGACCTACCTAAGTTTATTTGCATGGTATTTAATTGGTCGGTCAGAATATAAGGATAATATATGACATATCAATTAACTTTTATTTTGTGGCAGTATCTGAAAATGGCATCTGAGAATGTTGAGAATAGCAATGGAGCACAGGCGACTGTTGATTCACCACATATCAATAATCAGGATAATGTGCATCAGGAAGGTGACAATCCTCATGCAAACAACAACACTGACCAGATGATGAATGATGGAATGTTCAGAAGCTTTATACAGTTCATGCAACAGCAGGCGAGAGCGGCTCCTGTCCAAAATGTAGGTGAAAACACTGAAAACTCTCGGGCGGTCACCGCTAAACAATTCAAGGAGCTGGGACCACCGGAGTTTAAGGGAGAGCCAAAACCATTTATAGCGGAAATATGGATAAAGCAGATCACCAAGATATTTGATGTCTTGGGATGCTCCGAGGAGCAAAAGGTTCCCTTTGCCGCCTTTATGTTGCGAGGAGAGGCAGATTACTGGTGGGAATCGATTAAGCGTACTCAACCTGCCGCACTGAAGATGTCTTGGGAGAAGTTCCAAGAGCTGTTCAATGACAAATACTTTCCCGAAAGTGTTCGTCACATGAAGGAGGTGGAGTTCATCAAATTGGAGCAGAATAATATGACCGTGTCGCAGTATGAGGCTAAATTTGCTGAGTTGTCCCGGTTTGCGTCCCACTTGGTGGATAATGAAGAGCGAATGACGCGAATATTTTTGCTAGGTTTGAAACCTGAGATACGTCAACATCTTATTTCTCATAAACTGTGTTTGTATTCAGATGTTGTAAATAGGGCTCAGTTAGTGGAGCGCGATAACGAGTCAACGCAACCAAAAGAGAGCAGTCGACAAAATGATAATACCAGTGAGAGCAGTCATCGAAGCGGTGACAACAAGCGTGGTGGGAATCAACAGACCAGAAATGGTAACCACTTCGGTGGTAATCAGGGCCAAAACAATAAGAATGGTCATTTCAAGAAGAGGAGATTCAACAATAATGGAAAGACGTCAGCACCAGCACCCGTTGTTAAGGAAGGAGAACGACCACCTATCATATGTTTCAAATGCGGAGGGGAGGGGCACATCAGTCCAAACTGCGTGATGCCGTCTAAAGCATGTTATAATTGTGGAAGAGAAGGTCATTTATCTCAATTTTGTCGTATACCAAAAATAAGTTCAACTAGGATGGAGGCACCAAGGGCCGTCCCAGAAAATCAAAACCGGTAGTGCAAGGAAGAGCGTTTGTTGTGACCTCCCAGAAAGCAAGGAACTCGAATGAGATCATCACGGGTAAGCTTATCATAAACTCTAACGAAGTCTATGCTTTATTTGATACTGGTTCTACCCATTCTTTTATTTCTCCTACTTGCGCTCATCGATTAAATTTGACTCCGTAAAAATTAGACTTTGACTTATCTGTTGAAACTCCATTGGGAGAAACCTTCATTACATCCACGGTTTATAAGTCTTGTTTGGTTCAAGTTGGTACCCACACATTACCTGTCGATCTTATTTCATTAAAAATACTTGCATTTGACGTGATTGTAGGGATTGATTGGTTAACTACTCATCATGCAAAAATTGATTATTTTCGTAAGGTTGTTAGCTTTCATATTCCTAATCGACCTATTATGCGAATTCAAGTAACCAAACCATTAAAATCAATCGCTGTCATCTCAAGCCATAAAGCTATTCGTTTATTGAAAAACGGATGTCAAGCTTTCTTAGCTCATGTCACGGATCTAAACAAAAATACGTCAATTTTGAATGATATTTCTATTGTTAATAAATTTCCTGACGTATTCCCTGAAGAACTTCATGGCCTACCCCCAGAGCGTGAAATTGAATTTTGTATTGACCTTGAATCCGGTACAAAACCCATTTCCAAAGCCCCATATCGAATGGCTCCTATTGAACTTCAGGAGTTAAAGATCCAACTGCAGGAATTGTTAGACATTGGCTTTATTCGTCCTAGTACTTCTCCTTGAGGTGCTCCTGTGCTATTCGTGAAGAAGAAATATGGAAGTATTCGACTTTGTATTGATTATCGGGAGTTGAATCATGTCACCATCAAAAATAGGTACCCATTGCCACGTATTGATGACCTGTTTGACCAGTTGCAAGGAGCACAATTCTTTTCAAAGATCGATCTTCGTTTTGGATATCATCAGCTGAAGGTTAGAACTGAGGATATTCTAAAGACGGCTTTCAGAACTCGGTACGGGAATTATGAATTCCTAGTCATGTCCTTTGGATTGACTAATGCTCCTGCTGCCTTCATGGATATGATGAACCGGGTATTCAAGGAATATTTAGATCACTTTGTGGTCGTCTTTATTTATGACATCCTTATTTATTCCAAAAGCCGTGAATATCATGAGCAACACTTGAGGCTAGTACTCCAAAAGCTTCGTGAATACAAGCTTTATGCCAAGTTGAAGAAATGCGAGTTCTGGCTGGAGGAGGTAGCATTCCTTGGGCACGTAGTATCAAGTCATGGAATATCTGTTGACCCAGCAAAGATTGAAGCTATTCAAAGCTGGGAGCAACCTAAATCAGTAACTGAAGTACGTAGCTTCCTTGGTTTAGCTGGTTATTATCGGAGATTCGTGGAAGGATTTTCTCGCATTAACTCAGCTAACTCGGAAAGATACAAAGTTCGGTTGGAGCGAAGAATGTGAGAAGAGTTTTCAAGAACTCAAGAGGAGACTCATTTCAGCACATGTTCTTATAATACCATCTGGCTCGGAGGGTTTTGTCATCTACAGTGATACTTCGAGCAAAGGGTTGGGATGCGTTCTCATGCAATATGGAAAAGTCATAGCCTATGCATCAAGACAACTCAAGAAATATGAGAGGAATTATCCTACTCATGATCTAGAGTTGGCAGCTGTTGTCTTTGCACTTAAAATTTGGAGGCATTACTTGTATGGGGAGAAGGTGGAGATCTTTACGGATTATAAAAACCTCAAATATTTCTTCACTCAAAAGGAACTTAACATGCGACAACGACGTTGGCTTGAACTGTTGAAAGATTATGATCATTCCATTCAATACCATCCTGGAAAAGCGAACGTGGTAGCTGACGCATTGAGTAGAAGATCATATGCAAGTACGAGTGCGATATTGTCAACACAAAGGCCCTTTTTGTGTGACTTGCAAAGGATGGAGATAGAGTTAAAGACTCCAGGGACCCATGTGATGATGGCGAATATACGAGTAGAACCGACTTTAATCGATAAAGTTAAAGCTGCTCAAGCTACAGACCTGGAGCTGATGCGTATGAGGAAGAAAGTGCAAGAAGGTGTTGTGCCTGAAACAAGAATCGATGAAGAAGGAATACTTCGAGTCAACTTCAGACTTTGTGTTCCTAACGACCCTGATTTAAAGTATGAAATCATGATGGAGGCGCACAACACACCGTTTGCAATCCATCTTGAGACTACCAAAATGTATTATGATCTTCGTCATACATTTTGGTGGAGCAATATAAAGAGAGAGATAGCGCTGTTTATCTCAAGGTGTCTAACTTGTCAACGAGTCAAAGCGGAGCATCAAGTACCAAAAGGTCCATTGCAACCACTTGAAATTTTAGAATGGAAGTGGGAGCATATTACCATGGATTTCGTTACCGGTCTTCCTAAGGTTTCTCAAGGTATAGTTGCGATTTAGGTCATTGTTAATAGATTGACCAAGTTTGCTCATTTCTTACCGATACGAGAAATTTATACACTTGAACGTCTTGCTCGTATGTACATAAACGAGATTGTAAGACTGCATGGTATTCCAGTATCCATTGTTTGTGATCGAGACCCAAGATTCACTTCACGATTTTGGGTTAGCTTACAAAAAGCTATGGGCACGGATTTACGATTTAGTTCGGCATATCATCCTCAGACGGACGGATAATCAGAGAGAACTATTCAAACTTTGAAAGATTTATTAAGACTATGTGTCCTTGACTTCAAAGGAAGTTGGGACAAGTTCGTATCATTGGTGGAGTTTTTCTACAACAACAGTTATCAAGCAAGTATTGGCATGGCTCCATTCGAAGCGTTGTATGGAAGAAAATGTCATTCTCCAGTATGCTGGGATGAGATGGGTGAAGCAACGTTGTTGGGACCGGAGTTGGTACGTATAACTATAGAAAAGATTCAAACGATCCGACAACGTATAAAAACCTCACAAGATCGACAAAAGAGTTATGCTGATCTTCATCGAAAGGACGTGGAATTTGATATAGGAGATCATGCGTTCTTACGTGTTGCTCCATAGAAAAGAGTTACGAGATTTAGAAAGAGAGGAAAGCTCAATCCTCGATTCATCGGTCCATTTTTAATCCTCGATCGAGTAGGAACTGTGGCTTATAGACTCGCTTTACCGCCAAGTATGTCTCATGTTCATAACGTTTTTCACATATACATGTTACGTAAATATGTGGAAGATCCGAACAACATTATTGAGTTAGAACCGGACGAAATAGCGGAGGATTTGACGTATGAAGAAGTTTCTGTTCAAATCTTGGATAAGAAGGAACATATTCTACGCTCCAAGGTTATACCTCAAGTCAAAGTTTTGTGGAGAAATCACGATGTTGAGGAAATGACTTGGGAGTTAGAATCTGAAATGAAGTCTAGGTATCCTTACCTCTTCGATATACCAGGTACGTACCCTAATTTCGAGGGCGAAATTTCATAAGAAGGGGAAGTTGTAAGACCCCAACTTTTATAAATAAAGATGAATTTTCTATAAATATCATTTTTGAATATTATGGAGTTAATTTGATATAATGTTATAGTTGTGGGTAATATTTATAAATTTTGTAAAGTACGCAAGTTGTTATATAATATTCGATTGGTCGGGAAATATTCGTTTTAACAGAGAATATTCGTACAACGACACAATCATTGGTGGACCCCACAACGGAATTATTGTCGGATTGAGAAAACGACAAAAATATTTTATTAAAAATAACGGCGGAAGTTTTACCATTAATACTGTTGAACTACTCGGTAGTAAAAGTACAGTAATACGTGTGTTTGCATAGTAGCACACGGTATTGATTATTAATGCTTATGTGAGAAGTCACTCAGTTTGATTCAATTATTGTCAGTTAATAATATGAATTATTTAGCGATAATGAAGTTTTGTTTTATTCGTATTATTAACGTAATAAAACAAAAACATCTTTTTATATAAAATTGAATACTTTATTAAAGTTATTCTATAAATAGAATATATTATATTTTATTTAAAAGATTTTTCTTTAAATATGGACCGTCAGATTAAAGTAATCAATCTGGACCGTTCATGGATTAGTTACTATGCATTCAATTTTTTTATAAATAGCAGCTCATTCCTTCATTATTTCTAACGAATTCACTGAACTCTAGAGAGAGAAACTATAGAGAGAAACTATAGAGAGAGAGAGAAGAAAAGTATTCTGCTACTTAACTACTTCCTTATTTCAGTTATTCTTTAAAACGGTAAGGGGTGTTATTCTTTCTTATTCATGAAGAGAACTGTTGTTATTCCATTTCTTATTATTCTGTTGGAATAACCTGTATACGCGGTCTACCCTATACTTGGTGACATTCTTCTATTATTCTGTTGGAACATCATGTCTGTGTGTTTTACACCGGACCTGGTTCCGTCTTTATTATTATTTTGTTGGAACATTCTGTCTGTGTTTTACCTGGTTCCGTCTTTATTATTATTCTGTTGGAACATCCTGTCTGTGTGTTTTACACCAGACCTGGTTCCGTCTTTATTATTATTCTGTTGGAACATCCTGTCTGTGTATTTTACACCGGACCTGGTTCCGTCTTTATTATTATTCTGTTGGAATATCCTGTCTGTGCGTTTTACGCCGGACCTGGTTCTATTATTTATTATTCTGTTGGAATAACCTGTCTATGCGGTCTATCGCATGCATGGTGATTTCTTTTGTCATTCCATTCTTTATTATACTCAATTGGTTAAGTTTTGAATTCTATACTCCATAAAATTTGTGGAATATCCTTGATAATTGTGTTTCATCCAGTATCTTTTCATGAAAATATTCATCTAAGCATTCTTGAATTTTACTCCACAAAGCAGTATCATGTTGACAATTTGGACGTTGTTAATTCTTGGATAAATGTTGAAAGTCATCTGTAGCCTGTAGTGCATAGATGGACTTGGTATGATTATGACCAGGGATTATTCGGTATAATCATGACCGTAATGTTACAAATGATGTGGTAAAAGTCCTCATTGGCCCGTAGTGCATTGATGGACAGTTGTTGGCATGATCATGACCATTAATGAATACACGAATATCCTTGGCCGTAGTGCAGGGGTGATTCGATGATGTGGATTATTTTATTAAGCTGAGTCCCAGCGATAACAGTGTTGAAAAACCTTTTAAATCATAGAAGATAGTAGATTTTATTTTCTACTTGACTCTTTTAATGGATTGCTTGTTCCGCTACAGTTAAACTTGATGTTCGTTATATTTTATCAGTTTAACACTGTTGAAGGCTAATGATAATTTATTCTGCATTATCTTAGTCATAATATTTCTTACTGGGCTAGTTGAGCTCACCCTTTCTTTCATTGTTCTCTTCAGGAAATGAGAATATAGCTGGGACGAGTCGGGGAACGGAGTTATGGACCAGATGATAGCATTAGTAGTCCTCACTATTCTATTAAATAGTGTGACAATAATTATAATAAGGACTCCTTTTGAGTTTGTATAGTCTCTAGTAGACAATAATTGTATTCAAACTCACAGTTATGTTTTGTCGTATTGTACACGACAGTTGTATTAGTAAGTTATATTTATCTTCTGTACAATGTATCTGACGACCCAAGATGGGTGATGTATACCTAATTTTGAGGGCGTCACATTAGTAGTCCTCACTATTCTATGAAATAGTGTGATAATAAATGTATTGAAGACTTATTTTGAGTTTGAATACTGTCTAGAATACTATATTTGTATTAAAACTCATAGCTCATGTTGTATATTTAAGATTATATTTATATTCTGTACCATGTATTTGGCAACTCAGAATAGGTGATGTATACTTATTTTGGGGGCATCACAGTTGGTATCAAAGCTTAGGGATATGATCCCTGGCTAAGATGTGAGACAAGAACTAGGAGGGGAGAGACGGAGAATTCTTTCGCTAGTATGACCTACCTAAGTTTATTTGGTATTTAATTGGTCGGTCAGAGTATAGGGATAATATGTGATATGTTAATTAACCCTTGTTTTGTGGAAGTATTTGAAAATGGCATCCGAAAATATTGAGATAAGCAATGAAGCACATGAAATCGTTGAGTCACCAACGATCAATACCCAGGATAATGTGCAACAGGAAGACAATAATTCTAAGGTAAATAACAACACTGATCAGATGATGAACGATGGGATGATCAAAGGCTTTATACAATTCATGCAACATCAGGCGAGAAAGACTCCTGTTCATAATACAGGTGGAAACAATGGCAATTCACGGCTGGTCACCGCTACGTAGTTCAAGGAGCTGGGACCGCCAGAGTTTTTGGGAAAGCCAGAATCACTTAAGGTGGAGACGTGGATAAAGTAGATTACCAAGATATTTGATGTCTTGGGATGCTCCGAGGAGCAAAAGGTTCCCTTTGCCACCTTCATGTTGCGGACAGAGGCAGATTACTGGTGGGAATCTGTAAATCGTACTCAACCTGCCGCACTGAAGATGTCTTGGGAGAAGTTCCAAGAATTGTTCAACGACAAGTACTTTTCCGAAAGTATTCGTCACATGAAAGAGGTAGAGTCCATCAAGCTGGAGCAAAACAACATGACCGTGTCGTAGTACGAAGCCAAATTTGCGGAGTTATCCCAGTTTGCATCCCATTTGGTCGATAATGAGGAGCGAATGACGCGAATGTTTCTAAGAGGTTTGAAACCCGATATACGTCAATACCTCATTTCTCACAAATTGTGTTTGTATTCAGATGTTGTGAATAGGGCTCAGTTATTGGAGCGCGATAATGAGTCAGCACAACCAAAAGGCAACGACCAACAACACGATAATAATCATACCGGTGGCAACGACCATCGAAACAATGATAACCATCGTGGGAGAAATTATCATGCCAAGAATGGTAACCACTTCGGTGGTAATCATGGCCAAGATAATAGAAGTGGAAAATTCAAGAAGAGAAGGTTCAACAACGATGGAAAGACAGCAGCACCAACACCCGTTTTCATGGAAGGAGAATGACCACCTATCATATGCTTCAAATGTGGAGGGGAGGGACACATCAGTCCAAACTGCGCGATGCCATCCAAAGCATGCTACAATTATGGAAGAGAAGGTCACCTAGCCCGATTTTGTCGTGCACCAAAGTCAAGTCCAGCTGGGACGGTGGCACCAAAGGCGGATACGGACAAAACAAAGTCGGTGGTTTCAAGAAGAGCATTTTTCGTGACTTCTCAAAAAGCGAGTAACCCGAACGAAGTTAGCACGGGTTAGTTAATTATAAATTCTTGCGAAGTCTATACCTTATTAGATACCAGTTCTACCCATTATTTTATCTCTCTTGCTTGCGCTCAACATTTAAATTTGACCCCAGAGAAGTTAGACTTTGACTTATTGGTTGAAACTTCGTTAGTAGAAATCTTCGTTACCTCCACTGTTTATAAATCTTGTTGATTCAAATCAACACTTTCACGTTACCTATCGATATTATCTCTTTGAAAATACTTACCTTTGTTTTGATTTTAGGAATCGATTGGTTAACTACTCATCAAGCTTTTCGTAAGGTGGTTAGCTTTTATATTCCTAACCAACCTGTTATGCGAATTCAAGCAACCAAACCACTAAAGTCAATCATTGTTATATCAAGTCATAACTAAAGAGCCCCGATCCTTTCGTTGTTGACTTCCTTGTGTGGAATACACAGAAGCCAGACTTTCCGTAGGGGATGTTGTGAATGACGATGGCAAGTTGATAGGTATCAATGTGACGTACTATCCAAGTCTTGGATGAGAGTCACAGTTTTGAATGATATTTCTATTGTTAATAAATTTCCTAATGTATTCTTGAAGACTTCTTAGCCTACCACTAGAGCGTGAAATCGAATTTTGTATTGACCCTAGTACAAAACCCATTTCTTAAACCCTCAAATACTTTCTTCACCTAAAATGAACGTATAATGCGCCAAAGACGTTGGCTCGAGCTGTTGAAGATTATGACCATACCATTCAATATTATCGTGGAAAAAGCGAACGTGGTAGCTGACGCGTTGAGTAGAAGATCGTATGCATTTACGAGTGCGATGTTGTTAACACAAAAACCCATTGATTTTGTGAAGCGAGACCAAAACACTTCAGACTTCCTTCTCCAAAATTTCAATCGAACGAAGCCCTAAAAAGAAATCAAATCTTCTCAAAACCTTCTCCAACTCGTAATCGAATGAAGAACGAAGATCTAAAATCTTCCAAAATTGACCTTTATATGTCCAGATCTCAAAGTGGAGAGAAAATCGTGCCCTTGAATCAGAACCTTCACAAATCGGAAGTCGAAGCCTTCACAAATCGGTAAGCCCTTTCATCACAAACCGTGCCTTCTCTTTTTATATTCTTCCTTTATTTGTACGAATTATATGAAATCAAAATAGAGCACAATACTCTTAGAACGCGGTACTACTTCTCCCCCCTCAATCGGTGTTGTTCTTTAAGCATATTCCTCTTGAACCACTCCGTATATATATGGCAATGATTCATAGTATGCATTTGGTATAGATTAAAATGGGTAAATATCGTCTTTCTATTACAATTATCAAGGACTAAGATTAAAAAACAAAAATCGTCATCAGCTAGAATAACTATCGGACTGCATTAAAAAAATCTTTGGAAAATTAGCCTACACATAATTCCAAATTTGAAGCACAGTTAAATACATCATTTTGATGACGATTAGGCAGCTGACATTGACGAAAGTGATCATCAATAGCAAATTTCTCTAACAACACATCCATGACTCGAGTAAATAGCTCCTTCGGTTAATGAACGCTTATGTCAGACGAACATGTCCCATCGGATGATAGCTTCGACTGGATATGCGTTCTATAGTAGAATCCTGACTGAAGCATGTATAATGGATATCTAGATAACCAAAGGACGCAAAACTTGCTAATGTATGGGACACTGAGACTCGATCCACATCGAGATATCCTCATGCTCTTACAAGGAGAAAGTATCATCATCAACATCCATAGTAGTGTCCAGTTTATACAAGGATAGAAAATTGATATGACATGATGTGGGGATATAATGGGCAGAATTGTGGCAATAATCAGTCCGCTAGTTATTCTAGTGGATAACCATTTTTTTTAATCCTAGCCTTCGATAATTGTAATGAAAGGTAAAGATGGTATTTGTCAATTTTTGATCTATAACAAATACATACTGTGACGCCCCCAGAATAGGTATACAACACCCATTCTGAGTCGCCAAATACATGGTACAGAAAGCAAACTAGAACTTCAATAATACAATTGTCGTGCAAAATACGACAACACATACTGTGAGTTTAAATACAAATATTGTCTTCTAGACAATATCCACACTCAAATAAGTCCTCAATACAATTATTCAAACACTATTTTACAGAAATAGTGAGGACTGCTAAAACATCTTTCTAGAACCATCACTCCATACCCCGACTAGATCCTGCTATGTTCTCACCTCCTGAGAAGAAAAATGGAACAAAAAGGAAAAGGGTGAGCTCAACTAGCCCAGTAAAGAATATTATGACTAAGATAATATACAAAAAATTATCGTTAGTCTTCAACAGGAAAAAATCTGATAGAATATAATCGACAACAAGTTTTAGATCAACAATTACAGCGGAAACAACAAACCATTAGAAGAGTCAAGTAGAGAATGAATTCTACTATCTTCTAAGATTTAAAAGTCCATCATCAATATTTTATCCCTGTAACATCAATTAATAATCATCTTTATCTAAATATTTATCTTTGCACTACAGGCCAAAGATATTCATTTGTATCACCTGTCAGTCACGTTCATCTCAACACCTGTTCATCTTCGCACTACAGGCCAAAGATATTCATCAAGTAATCATATATCTTTGCACTAAAGGCCAAAGATTTTCAGTAATATCATTATTTAGGACTGAGGATGATGAAAAATATCTTAAAGAGAACGAATCCAGTGAGACAGAAGGACAAATAGTAGGGATTCGTATAACAGTTTATCCAAGATCAATAATACTTCATAATAATCAATTGTGAAGCAGAATTCAAAAATAAAGATCAAAACATGGATACAATCAAAGATAGTAATCATAATAGACATCTTGGACAAAAAGAGAAAATTTTATTTTTCGGTGAATAGTGCCGTATTCGTGAATAGTGCCGTATACGTGAATAGTGCCGTATACGTGAATAGTAACCCCGACACAAAAAGTTCCAAATTTGATAAAAACTCATATCAATATTTCAGCATAATGATATTGAAGAAAATAATATCATTTAAGAAGAAAATAATATCCCTTACCTCAAGATATCAGTACTTCTGGTCGGAATACAGGTATAAGGCTGAAAGAAACTTGCCCTGATGAATAGAAACTCTCAAAGTATCTAAATACTCACAAAATAAACTCAATAATCTAGAGAGAAAAAGAGAGAAAACTTGTTTCTGGTGTGATTTTCAATTCTAACTTAGCCCTCTATTTATAGGAAAATTTTTAGTAGGTTTGACCTGCAACCTGATGGCTTTACCTGCTACTATTCCCACCCACCACATTTGAAATATAATTCAGCACATTTATTCACCAACCACAAGTGGGGCCCACCAATTCTAGAATTTTCCATCAAAATGATAAACTCCGAAAATTCAACAATTTCTGAACCAGTCATCTCGTAAAATTCATAATAAATCATACGTTCATTTTTAACGGTTCAAAATTTGTGGACATATACTCAACTTATATATGTATAACATATCCAAAAATTACCACGATCCAACGGTCGGATTAAAAATTATAACCCCCGCAAAATATCTCAAAAACCCTGATTTTTATTACCTCCATTCCGACAAAAATACTGATAAAAACCTCAACATTAACTCCTTCATTTTTAACCACAATAAATATATCCAACATTTATATCCACATAAAATAAATATTTCCTTATCATATGAATCAATAATTAATTATTCACAAATAATATTACAGAATCACATTTATGACAACCAGACCGTTCCCAGGAAAGAGGGGGCTTTCCAATAAGGATTTCTCCTTACTGGCGCGCAATTAGATGACCGAACCTCTCCTTAGACAGAACTTTCTAGACATTGCCAATAATGTTATCTAATAATATTATTCAAATAATATGAATTATTGATCTGATAATGGAAAATACTATGCAGCAACAATTATTGAAACAATAATAATATAAAATATCAACGCAACAATTATTGAATCAATAAAATAAAATATTGAACAGTAACTACTGTAACAATTATTGAGTAGTGTCTTCTTACGTAAGAATCAATAATTAGTGCAATACCGTGTGCTACTGTATTTTAACCACCGGGTATTCCAACAGTATTAACGGTAACAACTACGCCGTTAATTATAAACAACTTATACTTGTCGTTTTCTTCATCTAATCGCTTTCCGTTATGGGGCCCACACAAGGCTACGCCGTCGTACGAATATTTCCCGACAGCAAGAATATTCCATAACCAAACGAATATTCATCGACCAAAAATTAATATTTTATAACCACTTGCTTATTTTTGAAATATTTGCGCATTTTACCCATAACTAACCACATTAATCAAATCAACCATTTCTATTTCAAAATAATAAATAGAGAAAATTTAATTTCATTTATTAATAAGTTGGGGTCTTACAACCTCCCCTCCTTATGAAATTTCATCCTCGAAGTTGACGTACGTACCTGGTGTTTTGAAAAGGTGAGGATACCTCGCTTTCATTTCTGATTCCAACTCCCAGGTCATTTCTTCAATAGCATGATTTCTCCACAAAACCTTAACTTGTGGTATAACCATCGTGCATAGAACATGCTCTTTCCTATCCAAGATCTTAACAGGTACCTCCTCGTACGTTAAATCTTCAGCTATCTCGTCTGGTTCTAACTCAATAATGTGGTTCGGGTCTTTAACATATTTACGAAGCATAGATATGTGAAAAACATTATGAACACGAGACATGCTTGGAGGTAATGCGAGTCTATATGCCACATTTCCTATTCGCTCAAGAATCTCAAATAGACCAACAAATCTTGGATTGAGCTTTTCTCTCTTCCCAAATCTTGTAACTCCCTTCCATGGTGCAACACGTAATAATACATGATCCCCAATATTAAATTCCACGTCCTTCCGATGAAGATCCGCATAACTCTTTTGTCGATCCTGTGCCGTTTGTATACGTTATCGAATCGTTTGGATCTTCTCTGTAGTAATGCGTACCAACTCTGGTCCCAACAATGTTGCTTCACCCACCGCGTCCCAGCAAACTGGAGAACGACATTTTCTTTCATACAACGCCTCGAATGGAGCCACACCTATGCTCGCCTGATAACTGTTGTTGTAGGAGAATTTCACCAATGGTAGGTACTTATCCCAACTCCCTTTGAGATCTAGGACACAAAGTCTTAATAGATCTTCAAGAGTTTGAATAGTCCTCTCTGATTGTCCGTCCGTTTGAGGATGGTATGTTGAACTGAATCGTAAATCCATGCCCATAGCTTTCTGCAAGCTAACCCAAAATCGTGAAGTGAATCTTGGGTCACGATCCGAAACTATGGATACTGGCATGCCATGCAATCTCACAATCTCATTCACGTATATACTAGCAAGACGTTCAAGGGAATAAGTCTCACGTATCGGCAAGAAATGAGCGGACTTGGTTAATCTATCAACAATAACCCAAATCGCATCTATACCTTGAGAAACCTTGGGAAGACCCGTAACGAAATCCATGGTAATGTGTTCCCACTTCCATTTCGGAATCTCAAGTGGTTGCAATGGACCCTTTGGTACTTGATGCTCCGCTTTTACACGTTGACAAGTTAAACATCTCGAGATAAACTCCGCGATCTCTCTTTTCATATTGCTCCACCAAAATGTATGTCGAAGATCGTGATACATTTTGGTACTCCCATGATGGATTGCAAACGGTGTGTTGTGTGCCTCCATCATTATTCTATGCTTCAAGTCAAAATCGTTAGGAACACAAAGTCTGGAGTTGACTCGAAGTATTCCTTCTTCATCGATTCTTGCTTCTGGAATAGCACCTTCTTGCACTTTCTTCTTCATACGCATCAGCTCTATGTCCGTAGCTTGAGCAGCTTTAACTTTATCGATTAAAGTCGGTTCTACTCGTATATTTGATATCATCATATGGGTACTTGGAGCCTTCATCTCTATCTCCATCCTTTGCAAGTCATACAAAATGGGCCTTTGTGTTAACAACATTGCACTCGTACCCGCATATGATCTTCTACTCAATGCGTCAGCTACTACGTTTGCTTTTCCAGGATGATATTGGATGGTATGATCGTAATCTTTCAATAGCTCGAGCCAACGTCGCTGCCGCATGTTGAGTTCCTTTTGGGTGAAAAAATATTTGAGGCTTTTATGATCTGTATAGATCTCCACTTTCTCCCCATACAGGTAGTGTCTCCAGATCTTCAACGCAAAAACGACTGCTGCCAACTCCAAATCATGAGTAGGATAATTCCTCTCATATTCTTTGAGTTGTCGTGAGGCATAGGCTATGACTTTCCCATGTTGCATGAGAACACATCCTAACCCTTTGCCTGAAGCATCGCTGTAGATAACAAATCCATCCGAACCAGATGGTATTGTCAGAACAGGTGCCGAAATGAGTCTCCTCTTGAGTTCTTGGAAACTCTTCTCGCATTCCTCACTCCATACGAATTTTGTATCTTTCTGAGTCAGCTAAGTTAACGGAGTAGTGATTCGAGAAATCCTTCCACGAATCTCCGATTGTAACCAGCTAAGCCTAGAAAGCTACGTATTTCGATTACTGACTTAGGTTGCTCTCAACTGTGACTCATATCCCAATCTTGGATAGTACGTCACAATGGCACCTATTGTTTTACCACCACACAAATATAGAGTCCCCTACGGAGAGTCTGGCTTTGGTGCATTCCACAAAGGAAGTCACCAGATAGAGGCTCGGGTGCCAACTTCTATAGTTGGGTTTTTAACTCCTGAAGTTCAATAGGAGCTATTCAATATGAGATTTTAGAAGTGAGTTTTGTACCAGATTCAAAGATGATACAAAATTCAATATCACGCGTAGGCCAAGAAAATCTTCAGGAAACAAACAACAGAAGTATCACTCAAAAATGACGTATTTTTGTTCAAGTCCATGACATGGCTAAGAAAGCTTGACATCCGTTTTTTAATAAACGAATGACTTTACGGCTTGATATGAAAGAATTTGACTTCAATAGTTTGGTTGCTTGAATTCGAATAACAGGTTGCTTAGGAATATGAAAACTAACAACCTTACGAAAGCAATCAATTTTAGCATGATGAGTGGTTAACCAATCAATTCCTAAAATCACATCAAAATCAAGTATCTTTAAAGAGATAAGATCAACAGGTAATGTGATGGTGCCAACTTGGATTAAGCAAGATTTATAAACTGTAGATGTAACGAAAGTTTCACCCAACTGAGTTTCAACAGATAAGTCAAAGTCCAATTTTTCCGGAGTCAAGTTTAAACGTTGAGCACAAGCAGGAGAGATAAAAGAATGGGTAGAACCGGTATCTAATAAGGTATAGACTTCGTAAAAATTTATAATTAACTAACCCGTGTTAACTTCGTTCGGGTTCCTCGCATTTTGGTCAGTCACGACAAACGCCCTTCCAGGAACCGCTGATTTCGACTTATCCGGGACAACTTTTGGAGTCACCATCCCCGTTGAACTTGGTTTTGCTACAGAACACTCTCGAGCTATATGACCCTCCTTTCCACAGTTATAACATACCTTGGATTGTTGTGGGCAGTTTGGGCTGATATGTCCCTCTTTCCCACATTTGTAACATACGACCGGTGGTCGTTCTCCTCCCCTAGAAACAGTTGATGTTTGTGCTGACGTCTTCACGTTTTCATTGTTGTACCTTCTCTTCTTGAAATCTCCTCTCGACTCGCTCCTTCTATTATCACGACCACGATTACCACCAAAGTGGTTACCGCTTTTGTCTGTATTTTTCCCTCCACGCTGGTTCTCATCGCTCCGATGACTGCTGTCACCAGTATGACCCTGGTTGTGGTCCCTCGGTTGAACATACTCATTATCTCTCTCTAATAATTGAGCCCTGTTTACAACATCTGAATATAAAGAAAATTTATGAGAGATAAGATATTGCCGAATCTCGGGTTTTAAACCCCTCAGAAACATTCTTGTCATTCGTTCCTCATTCTCGGCCAAATGAGGTGCAAACATGGATAACTCTGCAAACTTCGCCTCGTACTGGGACACCGTCATGTTGTTTTGTTCCAGTCTAATAAACTCTACCTCCTTCATATGACGAATACTTTCAGGAAAGTACTTGTCATTAAACAGTTTCTGAAATGTTTCCCAGGACATGTTGAGTGCGTCAGGCTGGGTATGCTTCACAGACTCCCACCAGTAGTCTGCCTCACCGCGGAACATAAAGGTGGCGAATGGAACCTTCTGTTCCTCCGTGCATCCCAAGACATCGAATATCTTGGTAATTTGCTTGACCCACGTTTCCGCCATGATCGGATCCGGCTTTCCCTTAAATTCTGGTGGTCCCAATTCTTTGAACTGCTTAGCTGTGACAAACCGCGCGTTGTTATCATTTCCACCCGTATTCTGCACACGAGTCTCCCTCGTCTGATTTTGCATGAACTGCAAAAAGCTCCTAAACATTCCATCATTCATCGTTTGCTCGGTAACGTTGTTTACAGGAGGAATATTACCTTCTTGTTGCACGTTCCCCTGGGTGGTGATTAAAGGTGTCTCCACAGTCTCATTCACTCCATTGTTAACGTTCTCTGCTGCCATTCTCAAATACTGCCACAAAACAAGGGTTAATTGACATGTCACATATTATCCCTATATCTGACCAACCAAATAATTACCAAATAAACTTATTCAGGTCATACTAGCGAAAGAATTCCCCGTCTCTCCCCTCCTAGTTCTTATCTCACATCTCAGCCAGGGATCATATCCCTAAGCTCTGATACCAACTGTGACGCCCCCAGAATAGGTATACAATACCCATTCTGAGTCGTCAAATACATGGTACAGAAAGCAAACTAGAACTTCAATAATACAATTGTCGTGCAAAATACGACAACACATACTGTGAGTTTAAATACAAATATTGTCTTCTAGACAATATCCACACTCAAATAAGTCCTCAATACAATTATTCAAACACTATTTTACAGAAATAGTGAGGACTGCTAAAACATCTTTCTAGAACCATCACTCCATACCCCGACTAGATCCTGCTATGTTCTCACCTCCTGAGAAGAAAAATGGAACAAAAAGGAAAAGGGTGAGCTCAACTAGCCCAGTAAAGAATATTATGACTAAGATAATATACAACAAATTATCGTTAGTATTCAACAGAAAAAAATCTGATAGAATATAATCGACAACAAGTTTTAGATCAACAACTACAGCGGAACAAGCAAACCATTAGAAGAGTCAAGTAGAGAATGAATTCTACTATCTTCTAAGATTTAAAAGTCCATCATCAATATTTTATCCCTGTAACATCAATTAATAATCATCTTTAACCAAATATTCATCCTTGCACTACAGGCCAAAGATATTCATTTGTATCACCAGTCAGTCATGTTTATCTCAACACCTGTTCATCTTTGCACTACAGGCCAAAGATATTCATCAGATAATCATACATGTTTGCACTATAGGCCAAAGATATTCAGTAATAGCATCATTTAGGATTGAGGATGATGAAAAATATCTTAAAAAAAACGAATCTAGTGAGACAGAAGGACAAATAGTAGGGATTCGTATAACAGTTTATCCAAGATTAATAATACTTCATAATAATCAATTGTGAAGCAGAATTCAAAAATAAAGATCAAAATATGGATACAATCAAAGATAGTAACCATAATAGACATCTTGAACAAAAAGGAAAAATTTTATTTTTCGGTGAATAGTGTCGTATACGTGAATAGTGCCGTATACGTGAATAGTAATCCCGACACAAAAAGTTCCAAATTTGATAAAAAAACTCATATCAATATTTCAGCATAATGATATTGAAAAAAATAATATCATTTAAGAAGAAAATAATATCCCTTACCTCAAAATATCAGTACTTCTGATCGGAATATCGGTATAAGACTGAAGAAAACTTGCACTGATGAATAGAAACTCACAAAGTATCTAAATACTCCCAAAATACACTCAATAATCTAGAGAGAGAAAGAGAGAAAACTTGTTTCTGGTGTAATTTTCAATTCTAACTTAGCCCTCTATTTATAGAAAAATATTAGCACGCCGAAGCAGACTTAACCTGCAACTTGTTGGCTTTACCTGCTACTATTCCCACCCACCACATTTGAATAAAAATCTCAGCACATTTTTACCAACCAAAAGTGGGGCCCACAAATTCTAGAATTTTCTACCAAAATGATAAATTCCGCAACTTCTACAATTTTTGAACCAGTCATCTCGTAAAATTCATAACAAATCATACGTTCATTTTTAACGGTTCAAAATTTGTGGACATATACTCAACTTATATATGAATAACATATCCAAAAATTACCACGATCCAACGGTCGGATTAAAATTATAACCCCCGCAATATTTCTCAAAAACCCTGATTTGATTTTTAATACCTCTATTCCAATAAAAATACTGATAAAACACCTCAACATTAACTCTTTCATTTTTAACCACAATAAATATATCCAACATTTATATCCACATAGAATAAATATTTCCTTATCATATGAATCAATAATTAATTATTCACAAATAATATTACAGAATCACATTTATGACAACCAGGCCGTTCCCAAGAAAGAGGAGGCTTTCCAATAAGGATTTCTCCTTACTAGCGCGCAATTAGATGACCAAACCTCTCCTTAGACAGAACTTTTAAGACATTACCAATAATACTATCTAATAATATTATTCAAATAATATGAATTATTGATCTGATAATAGAAAACACTGTGCAGCAACAATTATTGAAACAACAATAATATAAAATATCAACGCAGCAATTATTGAATCAATAAAATAAAATATTGAACAGTAATTACTGTAACAATTATTGAGTAGTGTCTTCTTACGTAAGAATCAATAATTAGTGCAATACCGTGTGCTACTATATTTTAACCACCGGTTATTCCAACAGTATTAACGGTAACAACTACGCCGTTAATTATAAACAACTTATACTTGTCGTTTTCTTCATCTAATCGCTTTCCGTTATGGGGCCCACACAAGGCTACGCCGTCGTACGAATATTTCCCGACAGCAAGAATATTCCATAACCAAACGAATATTCATCGACCAAAAATTAATATTTTATAACCACTTGCTTATTTGAAATATTTGCGCATTTTACCCATAACTAACCACATTAATCAAATCAACCATTTCTATTTCAAAATAATAAATAGAGAAAATTTAATTTTATTTATTAATAAGTTGGGGTCTTACAACCTCCCCTCCTTATGAAATTTCGTCCTCGAAGTTGACGTACGTACCTGGTGTTTCGAAAAGGTGAGGATACCTCGCTTTCATTTCTGATTCCAACTCCCAGGTCATTTCTTCAATAGCATGATTTCTCCACAAAACCTTAACTTGTGGTATAACCATCGTGCATAGAACATGCTCTTTCCTATCCAAGATCTTAACAGGTACCTCCTCGTACGTTAAATCCTCGGCTATCTCGTTTGGTTCTAACTTAATTATGTGGTTCGGGTCTTTCACATATTTACGAAGCACAGATATGTGAAAAATATTATGAACACGAGACATGCTTGGAGGTAATACGAGTCGATATGCCACATTTCCTATTCGGTCAAGAATTTCAAATGGACCAACAAATCGTGGATTGAGCTTTCCTCTCTTCCCAAATCTTGTAACTCCTTTCCATGGTGCAACACGTAACAATACATGATCCCCAATACTAAATTCTTCATCCTTCCGATGAAGATCCGCATAACTCTTTTGTCGATCCTATGACGTTTGTATACGTTGTCGAATCGTTTGGATCTTCTCTGTAGTTATACGTACCAATTCTGGTACCAACAATGTTGATTCACCCACCTCGTCCCAGCATACTGTAAAACGACACTTTCGTCCATACAAGGCTTCAAATGGAGCCATACCTATACTTGCCTGATAATTGTTGTTATAGGATAATTCTACCAGTGGCAAGTACTTATCCCAACTTTCTTTGAAATCTAGAACACAGAGTCTTAATAGATCTTTAAGGGTTTGAATAGTCCTCTCTGATTGCCTGTCCGTTTGAGGATGGTATGCTGAACTAAATTGTAAATCCGTGCCCATAGCTTTCTGCAAGCTAACCCAAAATCGTGAAGTGAATCTTGGGTCACAATCCGAAACTATGGATACTGGCATGCCATGCAATCTCACAATCTCATTCACGTACATACGAGCAAGTCGTTCAAGGGAATAAGTCTCACGTATAGGCAAGAAATGGGCAGACTTGGTTAATTTATCAACAATGACCCAAATTACATCTATGCCTTGAGACACCTTAGAAAGACCCGTAACGAAATCCATAGTAATGTGTTCCCACTTCCATTTCAGAATCTCAAGTGGTTTCAATAGACCCTTTGGTACTTGATGCTTCGCTTTTACATGTTGACAAGTTAAACACCTCGAGATAAACTCCGCGATCTCTCTTTTCATATTGCTCCACCAAAATGTATGTCGAAGATCGTGATACATTTTGGTACTCCCAGGATAGATTACAAACGGTGTGTTGTGTGCCTCCATCATTATTCTATGCTTCAAGTCAAAATCGTTAGGAACACAAAGTCTGGAGTTGACTCGAAGTATTCCTTCTTCATCGATTCTTGCTTCTGGAATAGCACCTTCTTGCATTTTCTTCTTCATACGCATCAGCTCCATGTCCGTAGCTTGAGCAGCTTTAACTTTATCGATTAAAGTCGGTTCTACTTGTATAATTGATATCATCATGTAGGTACTTAGAGCCTTCATCTCTATATCCATCCTTTGCAAATCATACAAAATGGGCCTTTGTGTTAACAACATTGCACTCGTACCCGCATATGATCTTCTACTCAATGCGTCAGCTACTACGTTCGCTTTTCCAGGATGATATTGGATGGTATGATCGTAATCTTTCAACAGCTCAAGCCAACGTCGTTGCCGCATGTTGAGTTCCTTTTGGGTGAAGAAATATTTGAGGCTTTTATGATCCGTATAGATCTGTACTTTCTCCCCATACAAGTAGTGTCTCCAAATCTTCAACGCAAAAACGACTGCTGCCAAATCATGAGTAGGATAATTTCTCTCATATTCTTTGAGTTGTCGCGAGGCATAGGCTATGACTTTCCCATGTTGCATAAGAACACATCCTAACCCTTTGCCTGAAGCATCGTTGTAGATAACAAATCCATCCGAACCAGATGGTATTGTCAGAACAGGTGCCAAAATGAGTCTCCTCTTAAGTTCTTGAAAACTCTTCTCACAATCCTCGCTCTAACCGAATTTTGTATCCATCCGAGTCAGCTGAGTTAACGGAGTAGCGATTCTAGAAAATTCTTTCACGAATCTCCGATAATACCCAGCTAAGCCCAGAAAGCTACGTACTTCGGTGACCGACTTCGGTTACTCCCACCTTTATATGGCTTCAATCTTCGCTGGGTCGACAGATACTCCATGTTTTGACACCACGTGCCCAAGGAATGCTACTTCCTCAAGCCAGAACTCGAATTTCTTCAATTTGGCATATAGCTTATTTTCACGAAGCCTTTGCAGTACCAGCTTCAAATGGCGTTCATGATCTTCACGGCTTTTGGAATAGATGAGGATGTCAACAATAAAGACAACAACGAACTGATCTAAATATTCTTTGAATACACGGTTCATCATATCCATGAAGGCAGCAGGAGCATTAGTCAATCCAAAAGACATGACTAAGAATTCATAATGCCCGTACCGAGTTCTGAAGGCAGTCTTTGGAATATCCTCAGTTTTAATCTTCAGCTAATGATATCCAGAACGAAGATCGATATTTGAAAAGAATTATGCTCCTTGAAACTGGTCAAACAGGTCATCAATGCGAGGTAGCGGATACCTATTCTTGATAGTGACATGATTTAATTCTCGGTAGTCGATACAAAGTCGCATACTCCCGTCTTTCTTCTTTACGAATAACACAGGAGCACCCCAAGGAGATGTACTAGGAAGAATAAAATCGATGTCCAACAACTCATGTAGTTGAACCTTTAACTCCTGAAGTTCAATAGGAGTCATTCGATATGGGGTTTTAGAAATGGGCTTTGTATCAGGTTCAAGGTCAATAAAGAATTCAACTTCACGTTCTGGGGGTAGACCGGGAAGTTCTTCAGGAAATACGTCAACAAATTCACTAACAACAGAAAAATTATTCAAATCTGACGTGTTTTTGTTCAAGTCCATAACATGGGCTATGAAAGCTTGACATCCGTTTTTCAATAAACGAATGGCTTTATGGGTTGGTATGACAGCGATTGATTTTAGTGGTTTGGTTGCTTGAATTCGCATGACAGATTGGTTAGGAATATGAAAACTAACAACCTTACGAAAACAATCAATTTTGACATGATGAGTAGTTAACCAATCAATTCCTAAAATCACATCAAAAGCAAGTATCTTTAAAGAGATAAGGTCAATAGGTAATGTGATTGTGCCAACTTGGATTAAGCAAGATTTATAAACTGTAGATGTAATGAAAGTTTCTCCTAACGGAGTCTCCACAGATAGGTCAAAGTCTAATTTCTCCGGAGTCAAGTTTAAACGTTGAGCACAAGCAGGAGAGATAAAAGAATGGGTAGAACCGGTATCTAATAAGGTATAAACTTTGCAAGAGTTTATGATTAGCTTACCCGTGATCACCTCGTTTGGGTTCCTCGCGTTTTGGGTAGTCACGACAAACGCCATTCCAGGAACCACCGATTTTGACTTGTCCAGAACAGCCTTTGGAGTCACTATCCCCGTTGAACTTGGTTTCGCAACAAGACAATCTTTAGCTATATGACCTTCCTTTTCACAGTTATAACATACCTTGAACTGTTGTGGGCAGTTTGGGCTTATGTGTCCCTCCTTCCCGCATTTGTAACAAACGACCAGTGCTCGTTCTCCTCCCCTAAAAGTAGTTGATGTTTGTGCTGACGTCTTCACATTATCATTGTTATACCTTCTCTTCTTGAAATCTCCTCCCGACTCGCTCCTTCTATTATCACGGCCACGATTACCACCAAAGTGGTTACCGTTTTTGTCCGAATATTTTCCTCCCTGCTGGTTTTCATTGCTTCGATGACAGCCGCCACCGGTATGACCCTGGTTGTGGTCCCTCGGTTGCACATACTCATTATCTCGCTCTAATAATTGAGCCCTGTTTACAACATCTGAATATAAAGAAAATTTATGAGAGATAAGATATTGCCGAATCTCGGGTTTTAGACCTCTCAAAAATATCCTTGTCATTCGTTCTTCATTTTCGACCCAATGAGGTGCAAACCTGGATAACTCTGCAAACTTCGCCTCGTACTGGGACACCGTCATGTTGTTTTGTTCCAGTCTATTAAACTCCAGCTCCTTCATATGATGAATACTTTCAGGAAAGCACTTGTCATTGAACAGTTTCTGAAATGTTTCCCAGGACATGTTGAGTGTGTCAGGCTGGGTATGCTTCACAGACTCCCACCAGTAGTCTGCCTCACCGCGGAACATAAAGGTGGCGAATGGAACCTTCTGTTCCTCCGTGCATCCCAAGACATCGAATATCTTGGTAATTTACTTGACCCACGTTTCCGCCATGATCGGATCCGGCTTTCCTTTAAATTCTGGTGGTCCCAATTCTTTAAACTGCTTGGCTGTGACAAACCGCACGTTGTTATCATTTCCACCCGTATTCTGCACACGAGTCTCCCTCGTCTGATTTTGCATGAACTGCAAAAAGCTCCTAAACATTCCATCATTCATCGTTTGCTCGGTAACGTTGTTTACAGGAGGAATATTACCTTCTTGTTGCACGTTCCCCTGGGTGGTGATTAAAGGTGTCTCCACAGTCTCATTCACTCCATTGTTAACGTTCTCTACTGCCATTCTCAAATACTGCCACAAAAAAAGGGTTAATTGACATGTCACATATTATCCCTATATCTGACCAACCAAATAATTACCAAATAAACTTATTCAGGTCATACTAGCGAAAGAATTTCCCGTCTCTCCCCTCCTAGTTCTTATCTCACATCTCAGCCAGGGATCATATCCCTAAGCTCTGATACCAACTGTGACGCCCCCAGAATAGGTATACAACACCCATTCTGAGTCGTCAAATACATGGTACAGAAAGCAAACTAGAACTTCAATAATACAATTGTCGTGCAAAATACGACAACACATACTGTGAGTTTAAATACAAATATTGTCTTCTAGACAATATCCACACTCAAATAAGTCCTCAATACAATTATTCAAACACTATTTTACAGAAATAGTGAGGACTGCTAAAACATCTTTCTAGAACCATCACTCCATACCCCGACTAGATCCTGCTATGTTCTCACCTCCTGAGAAGAAAAATGGAACAAAAAGGAAAAGGGTGAGCTCAACTAGCCCAGTAAAGAATATTATGACTAAGATAATATACAACAAATTATCGTTAGTATTCAACAGGAAAAAATCTGATAGAATATAATCGACAACAAGTTTTAGATCAACAACTGCAGCGGAAACAGCAAACCATTAGAAGAGTCAAGTAGAGAATGAATTCTACTATCTTCTAAGATTTAAAAGTCCATCATCAATATTTTATCCCTGTAACATCAATTAATAATCATCTTTAACCAAATATTCATCTTTGCACTACAGGCCAAAGATATTCATTTGTATCACCAGTCAGTCATGTTTATCTCAACACCTGTTCATCTTTGCACTACAGGCCAAAGATATTCATCAGATAATCATACATCTTTGCACTACAGGCCAAAGATATTCAGTAATATCATCATTTAGGACTGAGGATGATGAAAAATATCTTAAAAAAAAACGAATCCAGTGAGACAGAAGGACAAATAGTAGGATTCGTATAACAGTTTATCCAAGATCAATAATACTTCATAATAATCAATTGCGAAGCAGAATTCAAAAATAAAGATCAAAACATGGATACAATCAAAGATAGTAACCATAATAGACATCTTGAACAAAAAGGAAAAATTTTATTTTTCGGTGAATAGTGTCGTATACGTGAATAGTGCCGTATACGTGAATAGTAATCCCGACACAAAAAGTTCCAAATTTGATAAAAAAACTCATATCAATATTTCAGCATAATGATATTGAAAAAAATAATATCATTTAAGAAGAAAATAATATCCCTTACCTCAAAATATCAGTACGTCTGATTGGAATATCGGTATAAGGCTGAAGAAAACTTCCACTGATGAATAGAAACTCACAAAGTATCTAAATACTCCCAAAATACACTCAATAATCTAGAGAGAGAAAACTTGTTTCTGGTGTGATTTTCAATTCTAACTTAGCCCTCTATTTATAGAAAAATGTTAGCACGCCGAAACAGACTTAACCTGCAACCTGATGGCTTTACCTGCTACTATTCCCACCCACCACATTTGAATAAAAATCTCAGCATATTTTCACCAACCAAAAGTGGGGCCCACAAATTTTAGATTTTTTTACCAAAATGATAAATTCCGCAACTTCTACAATTTCTGAACCAGTCATCTCGTAAAATTCATAACGAATCATACGTTCATTTTTAACGGTTCAAAATTTGTGGACATATACTCAACTTATATATGAATAACATATCCAAAAATTACCACGATCCAACGGTCGGATTAAAAATTATAACCCCCGTAATATTTCTCAAAAATCCTGATTTAATTTTTAATACCTCCATTCCAATAAAAATACTGATAAAATACCTCAACATTAACTCCTTCATTTTTAACCACAATAAATATATCCAACATTTATATCCACATAGAATAAATATTTCCTTATCATATGAATCAATAATTAATTATTCACAAATAATATTACAGAATCACATTTATGACAACCAGACCGTTCCCAGGAAAGAGGGGGCTTTCCAATAAGGATTTCTCCTTACTAGCGCGCAATTAGATGGCCAAACCTCTCCTTAGACAGAACTTTCTAGACATTGTCAATAATGCTATCTAATAATATTATTCAAATAATATGAATTATTGATCTGATAATGGAAAATACTGTGCAGCAACAAATATTGAAACAACAATAATATAAAATATCAACGCAGCAATTATTGAATCAATAAAATAAAATATTGAACAGTAACTATTGTAACAATTATTGAGTAGTGCCTTCTTACGTAAGAATCAATAATTGGTGCAATACCGTGGGCTACTGTATTTTAACCACCAGGTATTCCAACAGTATTAACGGTAACAACTACGCCGTTAATTATAAACAACTTATACTTATCGTTTTCTTCATCTAATCGCTTTCCATTATGGGGCCCATACAAGGCTGTGCCGTCGTACGAATATTCCCCGACAGCAAGAATATTTCATAACCAAACGAATATTCACCGACCAAAAATAAATATTTTATAACCACTTGCTTATTTGAAATATTTGCGTATTTTACCCATAACTAACCACATTAATCAAATCAACCCTTTCTATTTCAAAATAATAAATAGAGGAAATTTAATTTTATTTATTAATAAGTTGTGGTCTTACAATAGTACTTTATATATACTATATGAATATGAGCTACTATATATATATATATATATATATATATATATATATATATATATATATATATATATATATATATTCCCTCTTTCTGCTGCTTAGTAGAAGATATCTATATCTATATGAAGAGCCATATCTTCCTTTTATATACTCATAGAATGCAACGGTAATAACCCAATAATATGGCAACGGTAAAATATGTAATACAAAAATAGCAACGGTAATAAAATATTAATATCCCAATAATTGGTATTTAATATATATTGAACAGTTACAAAATCTCCATAAATATATTAATTATAACTCATTCAATTTACACATTAAACTCTTTTAATGGTATACCATCAAAATATATATTAATATATTTATTTTTATTTAACTTTGTAATATATTATTTTTGTATAAAATACAACAATCCCCACATGTTACAAAGTAAAAATAAAATAAATTGAGTAAGAAAATTAAGAATGTAGTGCGCTAACACTGGTGTCTTTTGGACTATGAACCAATGTATAGAGTGAATAGGACTTGATTCACATGAATTTGGTGAAATGAAAATTTCTATGAACCTTCTTCCTTATTATGAATCAGTAATCATATTACTCACACTACAAACTCTAATTAGAAGTTGTTCTACGCAATTTGGCACATTTTGGCCTTGCGCCATACCTGGAATTCATGAGCGCTCTAGAAAACCTGTCTTGTTTTCATAAGAGGCAGCCCCACCTCTACACTCATATAGGTGTTTCCATCAAATGTGTTCTACAGTTAAATACATCACCCAATAGGACTATGAAAAACATTAAGAGTATATAACTCAACCTCCAACACTGTAGAATTAAACTATCCTACACCATAGGGATGAACTCAAATATGTATAAGATGGATATTGTCTCAACCAATCAACCAATGACTTGTTGTTACCCATATGAACCTACTTCCTGGGATTACCATTCATATAGGTTGGGTTACTATCATTGTTGATTTCTGTAATAGACAGTAGTCTCATCCCCCTCGATGTATTGCTCACTAGCCTCTTGCTTAGTGGCTTTGTCAGAGGATCCGTAAGATTTAACTTTGACCTAACAAAATTAAGGGATATAATTCCGTCACATAACAGTTTTCTCACAATATTATGTCTTAGGCGTATATGCCTACTCTTGCCATTACAACTCTTATTCTTAGCTCTGCTTATAGCAGCTTGGCAATCACAATGTACAGACACAGATGGAACTGGTCTCGTCCACAAAGGAATATTTCCCAAAAGATTTCTGAGCCACTCTGCTTCAGAACCTGCCTTCTCTAAGGCAATAATTTCAGACTCCATAGTAGAGTGAGCTATACAAGTCTGTTTAGAAAACTTCCAAGAAACTGCTCCTCCTCCTAAGGTAAATATGTAGCCACTCGTGGATTTGATTTCATCTGAATCAGAGATCCAGTTGGCATCACTATAGCCCTCAAGATCTGCAGGATTACTGCAGTAATACAAACCAAACCCAATAGTACCTCGCAGATACTTGAGTATTCTATATAAAGCAGTCCAATAATCCTTATTAGGAATATGAGCGTATCTGCTAAGTCTATTAACTGCATATTAGCAGTTTTAGAACTAATATTCCTTTTTTTTAGGGTCAGGTAACAATACCTCAGTAAGACACCCCCACACTTTAAGGTATTTCAAGTTAGGTAAATGATTTTTCCAAAGCTCATAAGGTGTTTTTCCAATTTTCACCAACATGTAACTTTATATACACATTATACACACAAGTATTCAAACTTGACTATTCATATTGGGAATTGAAATTTTGAACTTTGCATTCGTACACCCCTGCTTAGTAGTTACCTCCTTGATTTTCTGAGGAGTGACCAAAATACTATCTCAGGAGGAAATTCACATCTTTCATTAGAATTTTGTTGAGTAACCTCCAGAGTTCTAGACTCCTTGAGATTGTTGTTTCTGTACAGGGTCTCAATGACTAGAGACTCTCTATTTGATCTCCTTTATAAATTATGTCCATACCTAAACTTTCAAATTTTTATTATAGATTTTTAGGTATGTCACAACGTAAGTAAAGTAAACAAGAAACTTTTAAACATGTTCCTACACCCACACATCATTACCATTTTCACATAAAGCATCCATATTCCAGAACCCAATAACTATTCTGCATATCACAGGAGAGCTATCATATATAGAAGAGCTGTGAGGGTGAAATCACAGTTAACCTCACATAAGAGATTTGCCAACACATTTTCAACATACTGCAACTTGGTAGACAATGCAAGATTTTAATGCACCAATGT
This sequence comes from Panax notoginseng, assembly GCA_016801055.1. NCBI lineage: Eukaryota > Viridiplantae > Streptophyta > Magnoliopsida > Apiales > Araliaceae > Panax > Panax notoginseng. The sequence goes on from CM029014.1 coordinate 224,792,670, forward strand.
TTTGGAATACGATTCCTCTATTCAAAAGGATAAGACACATTAAAAATGTATACACCTTATTTCTTAAATAAAATATGATGGGGAGTATTAAGAATTTATTATATATATTTTTCACCCCAAAATGAATTTAACTTTCTTATTGCTAGTACCACTTTTCCTTTAATCATCCAAACATATTTATAAATGATACTTTCTCTTCATTTCAAGTTCTCCTTATAAATTTGTGACTTTTGTTGGTTTCTGTAATTTGTCCACATACATGCCTAAGCATGAGCAGTGGTTATAGAATACTAATAAACCCTCTACTTAATTACACTATCAAACTTCAAGAAACAGAAAATTATTATTATTAATGTTATATCTCTCCTCTGCCTCTGGTTAACCATATGAAATGATTTATTTTAGTTAACCGAAATTTTCCTTTGTAAATTTTTTTTTATTAATTAAGATTTGCATATACTAATTCTCACTTAGACTTGGCGTTAATTTTTACTTAAAAAAAATTATCTGAAAAACATAATGAACCTGTCAGTCACATTCTTGTTTCTTTCTGTACTACTCCAAAGGATTATCTTTACAAGTTGTTTTTTAAATTCGTACTTGTTTTCTTAACAAATATATGAACATATAAGAATTCCAAAAAATTTCTACTTAAGATTGTTGAAAAAATACGAATAAAATATAAGATTCAAATATAAAATAAAGAGATGCTAAAGAATAACTTATCGATTTATAGCAAATAATTTTGAGCAGAGGCGTGCAGTGCACTGTCCTTAAGTAGAAATTTCGCCCCTCAGAGAACTTTTCTCGGTGCTAAGGTCACTGACGAAATTCTACTCCAGGATTCAACGACTCTTCACCCAACTAACCAGCACTTGAAATAGTTAAATGACCCATGAACAACTTCTAATTTTTCTTACTCAAACTCAAAATTTGTACCACACACACACACACACACACACACATATATATATATATATATATATGTAAGACCCCGAATTTTATGAAATAAAAGTATTCAATTTTTCTTATAATTACAATTCAGTAAATGGTTAAATTGATAAAAAGTTAAAGTTATGGGTGAAATGTGAAAATTTTTCAAAATAAACAAGTGGTTATAAAATATTCATTGTTGTCGGGGAATATTCTTTCTGTCGGGGAATATTCATACGACGGCGCAGCCATTTGTGGACTCCATAACAGAATAACTGTCGGATGAAGAAAACGACAAAATTGAGTTTTTATAAATAACGACGTAGTTGTTACTGTTAATACTGTTGGAATATCCGGTGGTTAAAATACAATAATACGCGTAGTTATACAGTAGCACACGGTATTGCACAGTATTTTTTTCAATTATTGATTCTTACGTGAGAAGGCACTACTCAATAATTGTTACAGTAATTTTTGTTAAATATTTTATTTTATTGAATCAATAATTGCTACGTTAATATTTTATATTATTGTTGTTTTAATAATTATTGCTGCACAGTATTTTCCATTATCAGATTAATAATTCATATTATTTGAATAATATTATTAGATAGCATTATTGGCAATGTCTAGAAAGTTCTGTCTAAGGAGAGGTTTGGTCATCTAATTGCGCGCCAGTAAGGAGAAATCCTTATCGAAAAGCCCCTTCTTTCCTGGGAACTGTCTGGTTGTCATTATTGTGATTCTGTAATATTATTTGTGAATAATTAATTATTGATTTATATGATAATGAAATATTTATTTGATGCCATAAATGATGGATTTATTTATGTTGTTATAAATGAAAGAATTAATGTTTAGGTGTTTTATCAGTAATTTTATCAGAATGGAGGTATTAAAAATCAAATTAGGGTTTTTGAGATATTTTGCGGGGGTTATAATTTTTAATCCGACTGTTGGATCGTTGTAATTTTTGGATATGTTATACATATATAAGTTGGGTATATGTCCATAAATTTTGAACCATTAAAAATGAACGTATAATTTGTTATAAATTTTACGAGATGACTGGTTCAGAAATTGTTGAATTTTCGGAGTTAATAATTTTGGTAGAAAATTCTAGAATTGGTGGGCCCCACTCTTGGTTGGTGAAGAAATGTGCTGAGATTTTTATTCAAATGTGGTGGGTGGGAATAGTAGCAGGTAAAGCCATCAGGTTACAGGTTAAGTCTGCTTCGGCCTGCTAACATTTTCCTATAAATAGATGGCTAAGTTAGAATTGAAAAATACACCAGAATTCATAAGTTTTCTCTCTTCCTCTCTCTAAATTATTGAGTGTATTTTGTGAGTATTTAGATACTTTGTGAGTTTCTATTCATCAGTGCACGTTTCCTTCAGCCTTATACCGATCAGAAGTACTGCTCTTTTGAGGTAAGGGATAGTAAGGGATTTTAAGGGTTGTTATGATTTTCAGTTTCGAAATTTTTCTGAACTTCCAAAATTCTGAAAAAAATTGAAATGATTAATTGATGAGTTTTCTTGATTGTGCCCAAATATGGCGATTTTTGGATGTATAAATTAAGAGTTATGAATTTTACGGGAAAAGACTATTTTAAAAGTAACCGCTTATAACTCCTTGTGGTTAACTCCAAAATTGATGAAATATTTATTTGAAGTATATCTATATAATATCAGTGTACTCTGTGAATTTTGGAATTTTTGGATAAAAGTATAATTTATGATAAATGTTTAAATATTCGGCGGTTTTGGCCATATAAAAAATAGTAAATGAATTTTAAAAATTCTGAAAAAAATATATGTTCAATATAGGATTATATTCTGCAAAATACCAAAAAAGAAATATGTTTGGGACTGATTTGATATTTTTCATGAAAATGGTCTAGTTATGAGTAAATGAATTAAATATGTTATGTGAAGTAAGAAAATTAGAAAATATGATTTTATGGCTTGAGAATCATAAATGAATTATATGCAGATTTTTGATGAGGATTTTGGTTATTGGTGATGAAATTTTAAGAGTTGGCACTTTATGATGATTAAATGTATTAATTAGTAAAGTGTAAACAATTTAAATAAATTGTTTATAAGGTTGAGAAATATTATTCTTTCAATATCATTATACCGAAATATTGATATGGATTTTATTGTGAAATTTTTACCTTTTTCATGTCAGAGTTACTATTCATGAGTTACTATTCATGAGTTACTATTCACGATTTACTATTCACGAGTTATTATTCACGACAAAATTGGTTTCTTTTTCTGACCAAATTATCGTTGATTTATGATTGTTGCTCTTGAAAATAAATATAGTCGTTGATAATATTGTTTTTATCATCATATATAATATTTTTATAACCCTGATGTTGAATTTCTCTTTTACTTGAGTGTAAAGATGAACAGTTATTGAATATCTTTAGCCTATATTGCAAAGATGAACTGTTGATGAATATCTTTGGCCGTAGTGCAAAGATGAACAGTTATTGAATATCTTTGGCCTATAGTGCAAAGATGAATTGTTATTGAATATCTTTAGCTTAAGTGCAAAGGTGAATTGATTAACATGGTTATAATTATTGTTTATATAAATTCTGAAATGATTATATATTTCTTTGAGATATGAATATATTTGACCTGTAGTGCAAATATGAACTGTTGAGGAATATCTTTGGCATGTAGTGCAAAAATGAATTGTTGATGAATATCTTTGGCCCGTAGTGCAAAGATGACCTGTTGTTGAATATCTTTGGCCAGTAGTGCAAAGATGAACTGTTGACGAATATCGTTGGCCTGTAGTGCAAAGATTAATTTATTAATATGATTATGAACAGGAATTGTGATTTGGTATAACCATGATCTTTGATGTTTCAGGTAAAGACAGGTGATGAAAATTATCCTCGTCCTGAATGCGAAAAGGAATTTAGAACCATAATTATGATTATGAGTTATTCACATGATTGTGGACAGTAACTGTTGATTGATGTTACAGGGTTAAAACATTGTTGGTGGACTTTTAATGTGGAGAAGATAGTAGACTTTATAATCTATTTGACTCTTCTAATGGATTGCTCGTTCCGCTGCAACTATGGTTGAAAAGTTTTATCATCTACCATATGTTCTAAATCTCTGATTTATTACTGATGAATGCTATTGATAATTTAATTATCTTTAGACATAATATTCTTTACTGAGCTAGTTGTGCTCACCCTCTTGCTTCACAATTCCTTTCAGGTAATAAGAGTGTAGCTGGGTCGAGCGAGGGTAACAGGGAGATAGAACGGTGGTCTTTAACTGTGGAGGTTCTCCCTAAGCAGTATAGAAAAGTGTGTTGTATTTTATACATCATTTAGTAGTTATATTTGGTGAATCAACTAGGGTGAGGAGAACCCAACGTTGGAAGGGTGTTTTGCCACTATCATACAAGATGTCTAATGACATACAACCTCGTGTTATCATAAGACAAGGTTGTGCACATCCACTTGTTGAGTATATCTACAAGCACTACCTATATGATCTTGGAGTTTGGTTGAAGTATAATTCTCAATTAGAGACGGTGGAGTTAATGATATGTCAAGAGAAGACTCACCATTGGAAAGAATATGATAGTAATCTTCTCATTTTTCTTTGGGGTCTATTGGGTCAACCGAGGATAATTCTGTGGGCATATGATATCTATCATAACCTAGATACATGGCCTCCCATGTATGAAGGTTTCCTTGAGCACTTCCTAAAAGTTTTAATTTCTAAAACAGTTTGTGACTGTACCTTTATGTAAGGTGTCATGGTGACGTGATATCCAAGTTGGTGCCCAGAGTCACAGTTGGTATATTTTAGTATCAAAACTCACAACATATGTGTTGTTGTATTTTGCACGACAATTGTTGTAATAAAATTGTAGTTATTTTCTGTACCATGTATTTGGCGACTCAGAATAGGTTGGATGGAATGAACCTATTTTGAGGTTGTCACACACACACACACACACACACACACACACACACACACACACACACACACACACACACACACATATATATATATATATATATATATATATATATATATTCCCTCCTTCTACTGCTTAGTAGAAGATATCTATATCTATATGAAGAGCCTTAGAGCATTAACAACAGTTTCTCTAATTAACTTTTTATCTCCAATTTTGAAGAATGCATCAACAAATCATTATCCAACAGCTTCCTTATCCTTGTTTGACTCTCTATTTTAATCTCTATATAGGATTTTATTCCAAATAATGAGGGAGTCAAAAGATCATTCTCTATATATACAAAATGACAGTTCACGCCCTCATTTAAGTGGACAACTCATCAATCATACACATCTTGACATTTTTCTACTACTTTATTTTCAAATTATAAACTTAATATTGACTTATATTTTAAAAATTAATTTCAAACATATTCAAATTTAAAACTGATATAAATTTATTTAATTTATGTCAATATAATTATAAATATTATAAACGTAATAATAATTATAAAATTTATTATTTTCAAATTTTAAATGAATCATATTAAATTTAAATTTAAAAATATCACAAATTAACTTTTTAAAAGTTAATATTAATCTTATGTACATTTGCAACTACAATCCATTCAATACTCACTTCATAAATTACTTAAAATATAAAATAAAATAAACATTATTTTAGAGTGAAATATAATTGATAAATTATACTCTCTTTTTTATAAATTATAAGATTATTATTAATTTGATATTTTAGCTATTGGAAATTTTAATTTTTAAATTTTAAATTTCATTATTTAAGGAATCAATATAAGGAATCTGTTAGGTACATAGTGAAAAAATTAAATCTCTATTTTGCAAATGACCCAATAACACTGCAGAGTAGTGATAAAGATAAGGAAACTGTTACGAATGCTCTTATCTTCCTTTTATATACTCATAGAATGCAATGGTAATAATCCAATAATATGGCAACGGTAAAATATGTAATACAAAGATAGCAACGGTAATAAAATATTAATATCTCAATAATTGGTATTTAATATATATTGAACAGTTACAAAATTTTCATAAATATATTAATTTTAACTCATTCAATTTATATATTAAACTCTTTTAATAGTATATCATCAAAATATATATTAATATATTTATTTTTATTTAACTTTGTAATATATTATTTTTATATAAAATACAACAGGAGAAAGTATCATCATCAGCATCCATAATAGTGTCCAGTTTATACAAGACAAAAAATTGATACGTCGTGATGTGGAGGTATAATGGGCAAAAATGTGGCAATAATCAGTCTGCTAGTTATTCTAGAGGATGATAATTTTTGTATTTTAATCCTAGCCCTCGATAATTATAATGGAAAGTAAAAATGATATTTATCAATTATTTTTAATATATAGATAATAATTCATAGTAAATATTCGTTATGAATCAAAAATAAGTAAATATCATCTCTAATTTTCATTGCAATTATCAAGAGCTAAGATTAAAAAACAAAAATCGTCTTCCGCTAAAATAACTAGCGGAACGCATTAAAGAAATCTTTGGACAATTATGCCTGCACATAATTCTAAATTTGAAGTAAAATCAAATACATCAATGACGATTAGGCAGCTGGCATTGACGGAAGCGATCATCAGTAGCAATTTTTTATGACAGCACATCCATGACCCGAGTAAATAACTCATCCGGTTAATGAGTGCTTATGTCAAACGAACATGTCCCATCGGATGATAGCTTCGACTGGATATCCATTCTATAGTATGAGCCTAACTGAAGCATGTATAATGGAGGAGCAGTTCTACGCGGACAGTTTATTTAGACAGGAAAATTGGATTTTTTTTTTTTTTTATTTTTTTATTTTTTTATTTTTTTTATTTGTGATTTTCAAAAAATATATAATATTTTACAAAAATTTTAAAAAATATAGTGTTTTATGTATAATTTAGATACATATACAAGTTCTGTACAACCCTGTTCTTATGTATGTATCTAAATTACACCTAAAATATTATATTTTATAAAAATTTCTGTTAGAATAAATATTATATATTTTTTAAGAATCACAAATAAAAAAAAAATTAAAAATATTCAATTTTTATATCTAAATAACCTGTCCGTCGAAGACTTTTTCATAATTGAGTATCTAGATAACCACCAAAGCACGCAAAACTTACTAATGGGTCACTGAGTTTCGATCCACATCGAGATGTCCTCTAATCCTGACAAGGAGAAAGTATCATCATCAGCATTCATAGTAGTGTCCAGTTTATACAAAGACAGAAGATCGATGTCTTGATGTGGGGGTATAATGGGCAGAATTGTTGCAATAATCAGTCTGCTAGTTATTTTAGTGGATGACAATTTTTGTTTTTTAAATCCTACCCCTCGATAATTTTAATGAAAGGTATAGACGGTATACGCTAATTTTTGATCTGTAACAAATACATATCATGAATCATTCCCCCCCCATATATATATATATATATATATATATATACTAGATATGTTATGTGCCTCCGTCACTGTATGAACGGTAAGATTTATCTTAAACTTTGAACGATCTAGATGATTTATTAAATGAACGAGAAATTCAAAATCATTTGTATTTTATTAAATAGATGAGAAGTATTATTTTAACATGTATTTTTAAAATTTTTACATAATTCCTTCTCACATAAAAATAAAACTCGCTAAATACTCACGTGAGAGAGAACTATGTAACCAACTAGGTTAGAGCTCATTGGAACACTTTTTTTTATATTTTTTTTAATTTTACAAAAGGCTAAACAAATTTCATTACTGCAGATCACTTGCCTTCTTAAAAATAGAAAGATAATTGATTTTATATTTTTGAACAGAGGAAGTATATATAACACACTTAACAATCATTTTTCACATTCTAATTTTATAAAGTGGATTGTAGAACTTTGTACCAATTTACCAAATCAAAATGGCAGTGCAACTTATCCTCGTAGCTCCCACAAATAAACAGACCAACCAAAATAAAATGAACAGATTTACAGAGGTAGCCACCACTATATATAATTCTAAATACATCAGGTGGTATGCTTCTATCTTTCTTATATCTATAACAGCAGATAAATCTCTCGTGTAGGCAACAAACAGAATGGAAAAATAAAAATCAAACAATTTACGGATTAAATAGAACCCCAGATGAAACACCCAACTTCTACAATCTGCACCATCTTATGGCCTGGGGGAGGGGGGGCTCATCCATCCCAAGTCTGGCAGGATCACTCTTTAATTAGCAATATCATATTGCCCCTCTCAAGGCTCCTCTTGCAGCTTCACGCTGCATCTCTGCTGCTTTGCCACTACCTCGGAAGTACATATATACTTGCTGCATGATGGTATAGGACCCGATGAACATAATAAAAGACATGTTGCACATACTTATATATATCTACTTTACCTGTTTTCCCATGGCAATTGTGGAGAATGATATTGAAAATTTACCTGAATAACCCAGATGCTGAGCACCGACTCGAGACCGAATAGGCCAAATCCAACGAAGTAGAAAATCTGAGGAAAAAGAAAAATAATTAGCACGGTTTTGCTAAAAGTTCCATTACACGTTTATATTCACTAGAGAAGTAGAGATAGAATCTTCCTCTATATATATATATATATATATATATATATATATATATATGTGGAAAGAAGAAAAACTTGTATGACTAGTCGGCTCTATATATTTATCAAAAAAGTAAGCCCTTCTCTGGATAGTTAACTGGGAAAAGAACATGGAAGCGTTGAGAAACAGGGACACAAGGACTGAACTTACCCCAACTATAGCATGATCACCAATGAGATCTACTGCAGGCAAGATACCTCTGCACCAAAGGCAAAGAGATAGGCAAGTTAGTAGTAAATAAATAAATAATCACTTTTGTAACTGATACAGTTTTTGAAAAGGGATGAAAAGCTAGTAACCCTATTTTTATTGTCATCATCTCTTGAGATTCCATGTCTTGAAAAAATACAACAACAAAAAACATGGCAGAAATTCAACATAAAAAACTCACGTAAGTGATTTGCCCTTGAAAACTACAGGAGGAGCAACCGCAGCAAAGATGCAGAAACCAATGTGAACCTGTAGGCCAGAGAAAAATGAGGTATCCTATAGGATAAATTAATACCAGATCCACAATAAAACATATAACACTTACCAGGTAAAATAGGAAAAACCAGCTAAACTTCAAAGCACTTTCAGTCCTGCAAACATGGATTGTGACATGACCGTCAACTAAAAGTAGAATTTAGTCAAGCATAAAAACTAAACATTAGATCAGTTGCTCAAAACAATTTGATAGATGTCTGTCAAAGACGATCCATGACGTGTTGAGTACTATCTTGTACAATGATAATCATACTATGCAATAGTTAAAATTTATCAACTTAGGTGAAACTAACTTTCATTAAGTTAAATTTGGAAACTTATCTCACCTGTTAAACTATTTTTAAAAAAGAAGACTATTTGGGGTGTAAAAAGTGGAAATATGACGCTTTCATTTTGGAGCAGGGATTTTTTCCCTTGATATAACGTTAATAAACAGCCGTCCAAGTAATTGATACTTGGCCAGATTACAAACATATCAGTCATGGTACAGCTTAATGACTACAGGTCCGTCCACTAAGTTGCAGCTTGGATCATCATATATCTCCCTATAGAATACATGAAAAAATTGATTTAGAAAGACAAAAACAATTACCTAAAAGCACGATAGAGTGGACGATACCACAATACGTAGCCTCCTGGAACCCCTGATATGAAGTAAATAATAGCAAGAACCAGATTTTTGGATCTACAACAGAAGACATAAATTTGAGTACAAATTAGGACATTTGTTGTAATAGTTAATGTTGAAAAAGACAGAACAAATAAAAATAGCAAAAAATCAGATCAGAGATTATTCAACACCGACCTTCTCCTTTAATCCAAGCTGTAGTGGTGGCAATAATATTCCAAAAAAGACAGAGCACTAGTCCTGAAAACCATGCACATCAGCTTCAAAAGTTTTATACTGAGAAGCTTTTATATATACAAACAGAACATACATGATCATAGTAATAAATAATAAATATATCCAATCCATCTTAAAATAAAAACTTCAGTCACAAAGGACCTAAACTCTGTCAAGTGTCAACTAATTTATGACAAAAAGCCAAAAGGAAAATGACACTAGGACATGTTGACTGCTACGATACATGACTCTAGTGCGTTACACTGGCAGTGCAGGTATATACATATCTTTAATAATCTATGCAACAGAGGTAGACTGAAAACCAACAAAAAATATCAGCAACTCATGCACCGGCAAAAATAGTACACAACTACAATATACCATAGAAACAGATTTTACTATCTTGCTATAATTTCTCTTGTTGTAGTCGAAGAATGCCGAATTGTTCATTTGATATTAATGGAGAAATGTTTTACCTGTCCAAGGTTATTGTGCCCTTCATTATTAGGTCCTTACTTTAATACTTCCTACTTATGTTACTATGAGCAACCAAAAAGAAAATAAGAAAAACTGGAAGTAATTTGTATGGTTAATTGTCATTTAGGCTGAAAGAATGAATGTATGTGTTTACTTGAGTTTCAACCAACTTAAGGTTAAATACCTCGTAAGAAACGCCTAAAAAGCATATGAACTTAATCAAGGAAATTATATTCTCTAATATATTATACCATAAAAAGATGTACAAGAACATCCATAGAGATGAAAGTATGTTTGATCAACTACAAGTCTACAACCTCTATCCTCTCCTCGGACTCCCTCTCCAAAGGAGAAGTAAAGTAAAAAGAAGGTAGTAAAAGCTTGAAGAAAAAAAACTTGTTTACAAATTCACTATAAGTTGTTATCTTCTGTGTTACTACAACTAGAAAATGTAACATCATTACCAACTCAACCTATTCTAATATATTCAACGATTGACAATTATAAATGGGAGTAGCATGTAAAACCTATCATTTGAGATGAGGGAATATCAAACTTCCATACAATCAATCAGAGATAGACATAACCTAAGTATGTTGTAAATGCAACATACTACTCAGTTTCTGTAGATGAATTGGTATCATCATTTGCAATATCGTGATGGATGATTGGGAAAAAATGGTGGCCAATTTTTCTCCTCCAGAACAATACCAGCTGCAATCAAGAGGAATAACTCAAGCGCTAATTGCTGACACTAGACAACATACAATTA
>CM029014.1:224803962-224930227 GCA_016801055.1 Panax notoginseng
ACTCCGCGATCCTCTTTTCATATTGCTCCACCAAAATGTATGTCGAAGATCGTGATACATTTTGGTACTCCCATGATGGATTGCAAAACGGTGTGTTGTGTGCCTCCATCAATCATTATTCTATGCTTCAAGTCAAAAATCGTTAGGAACACAAAGTCTGGAGTTGACTCGAAGTATTCCTTCTTCATCGATTCTTGCTTCGGAATAGCACCTTCTTGCACTTTCTTCTTCATACGCATCAGCTCTATGTCCGTAGCTTGAGCAGCTTTAACTTTATTTATCGATTAAAGTCGGTTCTACTCGTATATTTGATATCATCATATGGGTACTTGGAGCCTTCATCTCTATCCCCATTCCTTTGCAAGTCATACAAATGGGCCTTTGTGTTAACAACATTGCACTCGTACCCGCATATGATCTTCTACTCAATGCGTCAGCTACTACGTTTGCTTTTCCAGGATGATATTGGATGGTATGATCGTAATCTTTCAATAGCTCGAGCCAACGTCGCTGCCGCATGTTGAGTTCCTTTTGGGTGAAAAAATATTTGAGGCTTTTATGATCTGTATAGATCTCCACTTTCTCCCCATACAGGTAGTGTCTCCAGATCTTCAACGCAAAAACGACTGCTGCCAACTCCAAATCATGAGTAGGATAATTCCTCTCATATTCTTTGAGTTGTCGTGAGGCATAGGCTATGACTTTCCCATGTTGCATGAGAACACATCCTAACCCTTTGCCTGAAGCATCGCTGTAGATAACAAATCCATCCGAACCAGATGGTATTGTCAGAACAGGTGCCGAAATGAGTCTCCTCTTGAGTTCTTGGAAACTCTTCTCGCATTCCTCACTCCATACGAATTTTGTATCTTTCTGAGTCAGCTAAGTTAACGGAGTAGTGATTCGAGAAATCCTTCCACGAATCTCCGATTGTAACCAGCTAAGCCTAGAAAGCTACGTATTTCGATTACTGACTTAGGTTGCTCTCAACTGTGACTCATATCCCAATCTTGGATAGTACGTCACAATGGCACCTATTGTTTTACCACCACACAAATATAGAGTCCCCTACGGAGAGTCTGGCTTTGGTGCATTCCACAAAGGAAGTCACCAGATAGAGGCTCGGGTGCCAACTTCTATAGTTGGGTTTTTAACTCCTGAAGTTCAATAGGAGCTATTCAATATGAGATTTTAGAAGTGAGTTTTGTACCAGATTCAAAGATGATACAAAATTCAATATCACGCGTAGGCCAAGAAAATCTTCAGGAAACAAACAACAGAAGTATCACTCAAAAATGACGTATTTTGTTCAAGTCCATGACATGGCTAAGAAAGCTTGACATCCGTTTTTCAATAAACGAATGACTTTACGGCTTGATATGAAAGAGTTTGACTTCAATAGTTTGGTTGCTTGAATTCGAATAACAGGTTGCTTAGGAATATGAAAACTAACAACCTTACGAAAGCAATCAATTTTAGCATGATGAGTGGTTAACCAATCAATTCCTAAAATCACATCAAAATCAAGTATCTTTAAAGAGATAAGATCAACAGGTAATGTGATGGTGCCAACTTGGATTAAGCAAGATTTATAAACTGTAGATGTAACGAAAGTTTCACCCAACGGAGTTTCAACAGATAAGTCAAAGTCCAATTTTTCCGGAGTCAAGTTTAAACGTTGAGCACAAGCAGGAGAGATAAAAGAATGGGTAGAACCGGTATCTAATAAGGTATAGACTTCGTAAAAATTTATAATTAACTAACCCGTGTTAACTTCGTTCGGGTTCCTCGCATTTTGGTCAGTCACGACAAACGCCCTTCCAGGAACCGCTGATTTCGACTTATCCGGGACAACTTTTGGAGTCACCATCCCCGTTGAACTTGGTTTTGCTACAGAACACTCTCGAGCTATATGACCCTCCTTTCCACAGTTATAACATACCTTGGATTGTTGTGGGCAGTTTGGGCTGATATGTCCCTCTTTCCCACATTTGTAACATACGACCGGTGGTCGTTCTCCTCCCCTAGAAACAGTTGATGTTTGTGCTGACGTCTTCACGTTTTCATTGTTGTACCTTCTCTTCTTGAAATCTCCTCTCGACTCGCTCCTTCTATTATCACGACCACGATTACCACCAAAGTGGTTACCGCTTTTGTCTGTATTTTTCCCTCCACGCTAGTTCTCATTGCTCCGATGACTGCTGTCACCAGTATGACCCTGGTTGTGGTCCCTCGGTTGAACATACTCATTATCTCTCTCTAATAATTGAGCCCTGTTTACAACATCTGAATATAAAGAAAATTTATGAGAGATAAGATATTGCCGAATCTCGGGTTTTAAACCCCTCAGAAACATTCTTGTCATTCGTTCCTCATTCTCGGCCAAATGAGGTGCAAACATGGATAACTCTGCAAACTTCGCCTCGTACTGGGACACCGTCATGTTGTTTTGTTCCAGTCTGTTAAACTCCAGCTCCTTCATATGATGAATACTTTCAGGAAAGCACTTGTCATTGAACAGTTTCTGAAATGTTTCCCAGGACATGTTGAGTGTGTCAGGCTGGGTATGCTTCACAGACTCCCACCAGTAGTCTGCCTCACCGCGGAACATAAAGGTGGCGAATGGAACCTTCTGTTCCTCCGTGCATCCCAAGACATCGAATATCTTGGTAATTTACTTGACCCACGTTTCCGCCATGATCGGATCCGGCTTTCCTTTAAATTCTGGTGGTCCCAATTCTTTAAACTGCTTGGCTGTGACAAACCGCACGTTGTTATCATTTCCACCCGTATTCTGCACACGAGTCTCCCTCGTCTGATTTTGCATGAACTGCAAAAAGCTCCTAAACATTTCCATCATTCATCGTTTGCTCGGTAACGTTGTTTACAGGAGGAATATTACCTTCTTGTTGCACGTTCCCCTGGGTGGTGATTAAAGGTGTCTCCACAGTCTCATTCACTCCATTGTTAACGTTCTCTGCTGTCATTCTCAAATACTGCCACAAAACAAGGGTTAATTGACATGTCACATATTATCCCTATATCTGACCAACCAAATAATTACCAAATAAACTTATTCAGGTCATACTAGCGAAAGAATTTCCCGTCTCTCCCCTCCTAGTTCTTATCTCACATCTCAGCCAGGGATCATATCCCTAAGCTCTGATACCAACTGTGACGCCCCCAGAATAGGTATACAATACCCATTCTGAGTCGTCAAATACATGGTACAGAAAGCAAACTAGAACTTCAATAATACAATTGTCGTGCAAAATACGACAACACATACTGTGAGTTTAAATACAAATATTGTCTTCTAGACAATATCCACACTCAAATAAGTCCTCAATACAATTATTCAAACACTATTTTACAGAAATAGTGAGGACTGCTAAAACATCTTTCTAGAACCATCACTCCATACCCCGACTAGATCCTGCTATGTTCTCACCTCCTGAGAAGAAAAATGGAACAAAAAGGAAAAGGGTGAGCTCAACTAGCCCAGTAAAGAATATTATGACTAAGATAATATACAACAAATTATCGTTAGTATTCAACAGAAAAAAATCTGATAGAATATAATCGACAACAAGTTTTAGATCAACAACTACAGCGGAACAAGCAAACCATTAGAAGAGTCAAGTAGAGAATGAATTCTACTATCTTCTAAGATTTAAAAGTCCATCATCAATATTTTATCCCTGTAACATCAATTAATAATCATCTTTAACCAAATATTCATCCTTGCACTACAGGCCAAAGATATTCATTTGTATCACCAGTCAGTCATGTTCATCTCAACACCTGTTCATCTTTGCACTACAGGCCAAAGATATTCATCAGGTAATCATACATGTTTGCACTACAGGCCAAAGATATTCAGTAATAGCATCATTTAGGATTGAGGATGATGAAAAATATCTTAAAAAAAACGAATCTAGTGAGACAGAAGGACAAATAGTAGAGATTCGTATAACAGTTTATCCAAGATTAATAATACTTCATAATAATCAATTGTGAAGCAGAATTCAAAAATAAAGATCAAAATATGGATACAATCAAAGATAGTAACCATAATAGACATCTTGAACAAAAAGGAAAAATTTTATTTTTCGGTGAATAGTGTCGTATACGTGAATAGTGCCGTATACGTGAATAGTAATCCCGACACAAAAAGTTCCAAATTTGATAAAAAAACTCATATCAATATTTCAGCATAATGATATTGAAAAAAATAATATCATTTAAGAAGAAAATAATATCCCTTACCTCAAAATATCAGTACTTCTGATCGAAATATCGGTATAAGACTGAAGAAAACTTGCATTGATGAATAGAAACTCTCAAAGTATCTAAATACTCCAAAATACACTCAATAATCTAGAGAGAGAAAGAGAGAAAACTTGTTTCTGGTGTAATTTTCAATTCTAACTTAGCCCTCTATTTATAGAAAAATATTAGCACGCCGAAGCAGACTTAACCTGCAACTTGTTGGCTTTACCTGCTACTATTCCCACCCACCACATTTGAATAAAAATCTCAGCACATTTTTACCAACCAAAAGTGGGGCCCACAAATTCTAGAATTTTCTACCAAAATGATAAATTCCGCAACTTCAACAATTTTTGAACCAGTCATCTCGTAAAATTCATAACAAATCATACGTTCATTTTTAACGGTTCAAAATTTGTGGACATATACTCAACTTATATATGAATAACATATCCAAAAATTACCACGATCCAACGGTCGGATTAAAATTATAACCCCCGCAATATTTCTCAAAAACCTGATTTGATTTTTAATACCTCTATTCCAATAAAAATACTGATAAAAACCTCAACATTAACTCTTTCATTTTTAACCACAAAAATATATCCAACATTTATATCCACATAGAATAAATATTTCCTTATCATATGAATCAATAATTAATTATTCACAAATAATATTACAGAATCACATTTATGACAACCAGGCCGTTCCCAAGAAAGAGGAGGCTTTCCAATAAGGATTTCTCCTTACTAGCGCGCAATTAGATGACCAAACCTCTCCTTAGACAGAACTTTTAAGACATTACCAATAATACTATCTAATAATATTATTCAAATAATATGAATTATTGATCTGATAATAGAAAATACTGTGCAGCAACAATTATTGAAACAACAATAATATAAAATATCAACGCAGCAATTATTGAATCAATAAAATAAAATATTGAACAGTAACTACTGTAACAATTATTGAGTAGTGTCTTCTTACGTAAGAATCAATAATTAGTGCAATACCGTGTGCTACTGTATTTTAACCACCGGGTATTCCAACAGTATTAACGGTAACAACTACGCCGTTAATTATAAACAACTTATACTTGTCGTTTTCTTCATCTAATCGCTTTCCGTTATGGGGCCCACACAAGGCTACGCCGTCGTACGAATATTTCCCGACAGCAAGAATATTCCATAACCAAACGAATATTCATCGACCAAAAATTAATATTTTATAACCACTTGCTTATTTGAAATATTTGCGCATTTTACCCATAACTAACCACATTAATCAAATCAACCATTTCTATTTCAAAATAATAAATAGAGAAAATTTAATTTTATTTATTAATAAGTTGGGGTCTTACAACCTCCCCTCCTTATGAAATTTCGTCCTCGAAGTTGACGTACGTACCTGGTGTTTCGAAAAGGTGAGGATACCTCGCTTTCATTTCTGATTCCAACTCCCAGGTCATTTCTTCAATAGCATGATTTCTCCACAAAACCTTAACTTGTGGTATAACCATCGTGCATAGAACATGCTCTTTCCTATCCAAGATCTTAACAGGTACCTCCTCGTACGTTAAATCCTCGGCTATCTCGTTTGGTTCTAACTTAATTATGTGGTTCGGGTCTTTCACATATTTACGAAGCACAGATATGTGAAAAATATTATGAACACGAGACATGCTTGGAGGTAATACGAGTCGATATGCCACATTTCCTATTCGGTCAAGAATTTCAAATGGACCAACAAATCGTGGATTGAGCTTTCCTCTCTTCCCAAATCTTGTAACTCCTTTCCATGGTGCAACACGTAACAATACATGATCCCCAATACTAAATTCTTCATCCTTCCGATGAAGATCCGCATAACTCTTTTGTCGATCCTATGACGTTTGTATACGTTGTCGAATCGTTTGGATCTTCTCTGTAGTTATACGTACCAATTCTGGTACCAACAATGTTGATTCACCCACCTCGTCCCAGCATACTGTAAAACGACACTTTCGTCCATACAAGGCTTCAAATGGAGCCATACCTATACTTGCCTGATAATTGTTGTTATAGGATAATTCTACCAGTGGCAAGTACTTATCCCAACTTTCTTTGAAATCTAGAACACAGAGTCTTAATAGATCTTTAAGGGTTTGAATAGTCCTCTCTGATTGCCTGTCCGTTTGAGGATGGTATGCTGAACTAAATTGTAAATCCGTGCCCATAGCTTTCTGCAAGCTAACCCAAAATCGTGAAGTGAATCTTGGGTCACAATCCGAAACTATGGATACTGGCATGCCATGCAATCTCACAATCTCATTCACGTACATACGAGCAAGTCGTTCAAGGGAATAAGTCTCACGTATAGGCAAGAAATGGGCAGACTTGGTTAATCTATCAACAATGACCCAAATTACATCTATGCCTTGAGACACCTTAGGAAGACCCGTAACGAAATCTATAGTAATGTGTTCCCACTTCCATTTCAGAATCTCAAGTGGTTTCAATGGACCCTTTGGTACTTGATGCTTCGCTTTTACATGTTGACAAGTTAAACACCTCGAGATAAACTCCGCGATCTCTCTTTTCATATTGCTCCACCAAAATGTATGTCAAAGATCGTGATACATTTTGGTACTCCCAGGATGGATTACAAACGGTGTGTTGTGTGCCTCCATCATTATTCTATGCTTCAAGTCAAAATCGTTAGGAACACAAAGTCTGGAGTTGACTCGAAGTATTCCTTCTTCATCGATTCTTGCTTCTGGAATAGCACCTTCTTGCATTTTCTTCTTCATACGCATCAGCTCCATGTCCGTAGCTTGAGCAGCTTTAACTTTATCGATTAAAGTCGGTTCTACTTGTATAATTGATATCATCATGTAAGTACTTAGAGCCTTCATCTCTATATCCATCCTTTGTAAATCATACAAAATGGGCCTTTGTGTTAACAACATTGCACTCGTACCCGCATATGATCTTCTACTCAATGCGTCAGCTACTACGTTCGCTTTTCCAGGATGATATTGGATGGTATGATCGTAATCTTTCAACAGCTCAAGCCAACGTCGTTGCCGCATGTTGAGTTCCTTTTGGGTGAAGAAATATTTGAGGCTTTTATGATCCGTATAGATCTCTACTTTCTCCCCATACAAGTAGTGTCTCCAAATCTTCAACGCGAAAACGACTGCTGCCAAATCATGAGTAGGATAATTTCTCTCATATTCTTTGAGTTGTCGCGAGGCATAGGCTATGACTTTCCCATGTTGCATAAGAACACATCCTAACCCTTTGCCTGAAGCATCGTTGTAGATAACAAATCCATCCGAACCAGATGGTATTGTCAGAACAGGTGCCAAAATGAGTCTCCTCTTAAGTTCTTGAAAACTCTTCTCACAATCCTCGCTCTAACCGCATTTTGTATCCATCCGAGTCAGCTGAGTTAACGGAGTAGCGATTCTAGAAAATTCTTTCACGAATCTCCGATAATACCCAGCTAAGCCCAGAAAGCTACGTACTTCGGTGACCGACTTCGGTTACTCCCACCTTTATATGGCTTCAATCTTCGCTGGGTCGACAGATACTCCATGTTTTGACACCACGTGCCCAAGGAATGCTACTTCCTCAAGCCAGAACTCGAATTTCTTCAATTTGGCATATAGCTTATTTTCACGAAGCCTTTGCAGTACCAGCTTCAAATGGCGTTCATGATCTTCACGGCTTTTGGAATAGATGAGGATGTCAACAATAAAGACAACAACGAACTGATCTAAATATTCTTTGAATACACGGTTCATCATATCCATGAAGGCAGCAGGAGCATTAGTCAATCCAAAAGACATGACTAAGAATTCATAATGCCCGTACCGAGTTCTGAAGGCAGTTTTGGAATATCCTCAGTTTTAATCTTCAGCTAATGATATCCAGAACGAAGATCGATATTTGAAAAGAATTGTGCTCCTTGAAACTGGTCAAACAGGTCATCAATGCGAGGTAGCGGATACCTATTCTTGATAGTGACATGATTTAATTCTCGGTAGTCGATACAAAGTCGCATACTCCCGTCTTTCTTCTTTACGAATAACACAGGAGCACCCCAAGGAGATGTACTAGGAAGAATAAAATCGATGTCCAACAACTCATGTAGTTGAACCTTTAACTCCTGAAGTTCAATAGGAGTCATTCGATATGGGGTTTTAGAAATGGGCTTTGTATCAGGTTCAAGGTCAATAAAGAATTCAACTTCACGTTCTGGGGGTAGACCGGGAAGTTCTTCAGGAAATACGTCAACAAATTCACTAACAACAGAAAAATTATTCAAATCTGACGTGTTTTTGTTCAAGTCCATAACATGGGCTATGAAAGCTTGACATCCGTTTTTCAATAAACGAATGGCTTTATGGGTTGGTATGACAGCGATTGATTTTAGTGGTTTGGTTGCTTGAATTCGCATGACAGATTGGTTAGGAATATGAAAACTAACAACCTTACGAAAACAATCAATTTTGACATGATGAGTAGTTAACCAATCAATTTCTAAAATCACATCAAAAGCAAGTATCTTTAAAGAGATAAGGTCAATAGGTAATGTGATTGTGCCAACTTGGATTAAGCAAGATTTATAAACTGTAGATGTAATGAAAGTTTCTCCTAACGGAGTCTCCACAGATAGGTCAAAGTCTAATTTCTCCGGAGTCAAGTTTAAACGTTGAGCACAAGCAGGAGAGATAAAAGAATGGGTAGAACCGGTATCTAATAAGGTATAAACTTTGCAAGAGTTTATGATTAGCTTACCCGTGATCACCTCGTTTGGGTTCCTCGCGTTTTGGGTAGTCACGACAAACGCCATTCCAGGAACCACCGATTTTGACTTGTCCAGAACAGCCTTTGGAGTCACTATCCCCGTTGAACTTGGTTTCGCAACAAGACAATCTTTAGCTATATGACCTTCCTTTTCACAGTTATAACATACCTTGAACTGTTGTGGGCAGTTTGGGCTGATGTGTCCCTCCTTCCCGCATTTGTAACAAACGACCAGTGCTCGTTCTCCTCCCCTAAAAGTAGTTGATGTTTGTGCTGACGTCTTCACATTATCATTGTTATACCTTCTCTTCTTGAAATCTCCTCCCGACTCGCTCCTTCTATTATCACGGCCACGATTACCACCAAAGTGGTTACCGTTTTTGTCCGAATATTTTCCTCCCTGCTGGTTTTCATTGCTTCGATGACAGCCGCCACCGGTATGACCCTGGTTGTGGTCCCTCGGTTGCACATACTCATTATCTCGCTCTAATAATTGAGCCCTGTTTACAACATCTGAATATAAAGAAAATTTATGAGAGATAAGATATTGCCGAATCTCGGGTTTTAGACCTCTCAAAAATATCCTTGTCATTCGTTCTTCATTTTCGACCCAATGAGGTGCAAACCTGGATAACTCTGCAAACTTCGCCTCGTACTGGGACACCGTCATGTTGTTTTGTTCCAGTCTATTAAACTCCAGCTCCTTCATATGATGAATACTTTCAGGAAAGCACTTGTCATTGAACAGTTTCTGAAATGTTTCCCAGGACATGTTGAGTGTGTCAGGCTGGGTATGCTTCACAGACTCCCACCAGTAGTCTGCCTCACCGCGGAACATAAAGGTGGCGAATGGAACCTTCTGTTCCTCCGTGCATCCCAAGACATCGAATATCTTGGTAATTTACTTGACCCACGTTTCCGCCATGATCGGATCCGGCTTTCCTTTAAATTCTGGTGGTCCCAATTCTTTAAACTGCTTGGCTGTGACAAACCGCACGTTGTTATCATTTCCACCCGTATTCTGCACACGAGTCTCCCTCGTCTGATTTTGCATGAACTGCAAAAAGCTCCTAAACATTCCATCATTCATCGTTTGCTCGGTAACGTTGTTTACAGGAGGAATATTACCTTCTTGTTGCACGTTCCCCTGGGTGGTGATTAAAGGTGTCTCCACAGTCTCATTCACTCCATTGTTAACGTTCTCTGCTGCCATTCTCAAATACTGCCACAAAACAAGGGTTAATTGACATGTCACATATTATCCCTATATCTGACCAACCAAATAATTACCAAATAAACTTATTCAGGTCATACTAGCGAAAGAATTCCCCGTCTCTCCCCTCCTAGTTCTTATCTCACATCTCAGCCAGGGATCATATCCCTAAGCTCTGATACCAACTGTGACGCCCCCAGAATAGGTATACAATACCCATTCTGAGTCGTCAAATACATGGTACAGAAAGCAAACTAGAACTTCAATAATACAATTGTCGTGCAAAATACGACAACACATACTGTGAGTTTAAATACAAATATTGTCTTCTAGACAATATCCACACTCAAATAAGTCCTCAATACAATTATTCAAACACTATTTTACAGAAATAGTGAGGACTGCTAAAACATCTTTCTAGAACCATCACTCCATACCCCGACTAGATCCTGCTATGTTCTCACCTCCTGAGAAGAAAAATGGAACAAAAAGGAAAAGGGTGAGCTCAACTAGCCCAGTAAAGAATATTATGACTAAGATAATATACAACAAATTATCGTTAGTATTCAACAGGGAAAAAATATGATAGAATATAATCGACAACAAGTTTTAGATCAACAACTGCAGCGGAAACAGCAAACCATTAAAAGAGTCAAGTAGAGAATGAATTCTACTATCTTCTAAGATTTAAAAGTCCATCATCAATATTTTATCCCTGTAACATCAATTAATAATTATCTTTAACCAAATAATCATCTTTACACTACAGGCCAAAGATATTCATTTGTATCACCTGTCAGTCATGTTCATCTCAACACCTGTTCATCTTTGCACTGTAGGCCAAAGATATTCATCAGGTAATCATACATCTTTGCACTACAGGCCAAAGATATTCAGTAATATCATCATTTAGGACTGAGGATGATGAAAAATATCTTAAAAAAAAAATGAATCCAGTGAGACAGAAGGACAAATAGTAGGAATTCGTATAACAGTTTATCCAAGATCAATAATACTTCATAATAATCAATTGTGAAGCAGAATTTAAAAATAAAGATCAAAACATGAATACAATCAAAGATAGTAACCATAATAGACATCTTGGACAAAAAGGAAAAATTTTATTTTTCGGTAAATAGTGCCGTATACGTGAATAGTAATCCCGACACAAAAAGTTCCAAATTTGATAAAAAAAACTCATATCAATATTTCAGCATAATGATATTGAAAAAAATAATATCATTTAAGAAGAAAATAATATCCCTTACCTCAAAATATCAGTACGTCTGATCGGAATATCGGTATAAGGCTGAAGAAAACTTCCACTGATGAATAGAAACTCACAAAGTATCTAAATACTCCCAAAATACACTCAATAATCTAGAGAGAGAAAACTTGTTTCTGGTGTGATTTTCAATTCTAACTTAGCC
This sequence comes from Panax notoginseng, assembly GCA_016801055.1. Taxonomy (NCBI): domain Eukaryota; kingdom Viridiplantae; phylum Streptophyta; class Magnoliopsida; order Apiales; family Araliaceae; genus Panax; species Panax notoginseng. The sequence continues at coordinate 224,815,677 of CM029014.1, forward strand.
CTCTATTTATAGAAAAATGTTAGCACGCCGAAACAGACTTAACCTGCAACCTGATGGCTTTACCTGCTACTATTCCCACCCACCACATTTGAATAAAAATCTCAGCATATTTTCACCAACCAAGAGTGGGGCCCACAAATTTTAGATTTTTTTACCAAAATGATAAATTCCGCAACTTCTACAATTTCTGAACCAGTCATCTCGTAAAATTCATAACGAATCATACGTTCATTTTTAACAGTTCAAAATTTGTGGACATATACTCAACTTATATATGAATAACATATCCAAAAATTACCACGATCCAACGGTCGGATTAAAAATTATAACCCCCGTAATATTTCTCAAAAATCCTGATTTAATTTTTAATACCTCCATTCCAATAAAAATACTGATAAAATACCTCAACATTAACTCCTTCATTTTTAACCACAATAAATATATCCAACATTTATATCCACATAGAATAAATATTTCCTTATCATATGAATCAATAATTAATTATTCACAAATAATATTACAGAATCACATTTATGACAACCAGACCGTTCCCAGGAAAGAGGGGGCTTTCCAATAAGGATTTCTCCTTACTAGCGCGCAATTAGATGGCCAAACCTCTCCTTAGACAGAACTTTCTAGACATTGCCAATAATGCTATCTAATAATATTATTCAAATAATATGAATTATTGATCTGATAATGGAAAATACTGTGCAGCAACAAATATTGAAACAACAATAATATAAAATATCAACGCAGCAATTATTGAATCAATAAAATAAAATATTGAACAGTAACTACTGTAACAATTATTGAGTAGTGCCTTCTTACGTAAGAATCAATAATTTGTGCAATACCGTGGGCTACTGTATTTTAACCACCAGGTATTCCAACAGTATTAACGGTAACAACTACGCCGTTAATTATAAATAACTTATACTTATCGTTTTCTTCATCTAATCGCTTTCCGTTATGGGGCCCATACAAGGCTGTGCCGTCGTACGAATATTCCCCGACAGCAAGAATATTTCATAACCAAACGAATATTCACCGACCAAAAATGAATATTTTATAACCACTTGCTTATTTGAAATATTTGCGTATTTTACCCATAACTAACCACATTAATCAAATCAACCCTTTCTATTTCAAAATAATAAATAGAGGAAATTTAATTTCATTTATTAATAAGTTGTGGTCTTACAATAGTACTTTATATATATACTATATGAATATGAGCTACTAATCTATATATATATATATATTCCCTCTTTCTGCTGCTTAGTAGAAGATATCTATATCTATATGAAGAGCCATATCTTCCTTTTATATACTCATAGAATGCAACGGTAATAACCCAATAATATGGCAACGGTAAAATATGTAATACAAAAATAGCAACGGTAATAAAATATTAATATCCCAATAATTGGTATTTAATATATATTGAACAGTTACAAAATCTCCATAAATATATTAATTATAACTCATTCAATTTACACATTAAACTCTTTTAATGGTATACCATCAAAATATATATTAATATATTTATTTTTATTTAACTTTGTAATATATTATTTTTGTATAAAATACAACAATCCCCACATGTTACAAAGTAAAAATAAAATAAATTGAGTAAGAAAATTAAGAATGTAGTGCGCTAACACTGGTGTCTTTTGGACTATGAACCAATGTATAGAGTGAATAGGACTTGATTCACAGGAATTTGGTGAAATGAAAATTTCTATGAACCTTCTTCCTTATTATGAATCAGTAATCATTTTACTCACACTACAAACTCTAATTAGAAATTGTTCTACGCAATTTGGCACATTTTGGCCTTGCGCCATACCTGGAATTCATGAGCGCTCTAGAAAACCTGTCTTGTTTTCATAAGAGGCAGCCCCACCTCTACACTCATATAGGTGTTTCCATCAAATGTGTTCTACAGTTAAATACATCACCCAATAGGACTATGAAAAACATTAAGAGTATATAACTCAACCTCCAACACTGTAGAATTAAACTATCCTACACCATAGGGATGAACTCAAATATGTATAAGATGGATATTGTCTCAACCAATCAACCAATGACTTGTTGTTACCCATATGAACCTACTTCCTGGGATTACCATTCATATAGGTTGGGTTACCATCATTGTTGATTTCTGTAATAGACAGTAGTCTCATCCCCCTCGATGTATTGCTCACTAGCCTCTTGCTTAGTGGCTTTGTCAGAGGATCCGTAAGATTTAACTTTGACCTAACAAAATTAAGGGATATAATTCCGTCACATAACAGTTTTCTCACAATATTATGTCTTAGGCGTATATGCCTACTCTTGCCATTACAACTCTTATTCTTAGCTCTGCTTATAGCAGCTTGGCAATCACAATGTACAGACACAGATGGAACTGGTCTCGTCCACAAAGGAATATTTCCCAAAAGATTTCTGAGCCACTCTGCTTCAGAACTTGCCTTCTCTAAGGCAATAAATTCAGACTCCATAGTAGAGTGAGCTATACAAGTCTGTTTAGAAAACTTCCAAGAAACTGCTCCTCCTCCTAAGGTAAATATGTAGCCACTCGTGGATTTGATTTCATCTGAATCAGAGATCCAGTTGGCATCACTATAGCCCTCAAGATCTGCAGGATTATTGCAGTAATACAAACCAAACCCAATAGTACCTCGCAGATACTTGAGTATTCTATATAAAGCAGTCCAATAATCCTTATTAGGAATATGAGCGTATCTGCTAAGTCTATTAACTGCATATTAGCAGTTTTAGAACTAATATTCCTTTTTTTTAGGGTCAGGTAACAATACCTCAGTAAGACACCCCCACACTTTAAGGTATTTCAAGTTAGGTAAATGATTTTTCCAAAGCTCATAAGGTGTTTTTCCAATTTTCACCAACATGTAACTTTATATACACATTATACACACAAGTATTCAAACTTGACTATTCATATTGGGAATTGAAATTTTGAACTTTGCATTCGTACACCCCTGCTTAGTAGTTACCTCCTTGATTTTCTGAGGAGTGACCAAAATACTATCTCAGGAGGAAATTCACATCTTTCATTAGAATTTTGTTGAGTAACCTCCAGAGTTCTAGACTCCTTGAGATTGTTGTTTCTGTACAGGGTCTCAATGACTAGAGACTCTCTATTTGATCTCCTTTATAAATTATGTCCATACCTAAACTTTCAAATTTTTATTATAGATTTTTAGGTATGTCACAACGTAAGTAAAGTAAACAAGAAACTTTTAAACATGTTCCTACACCCACACATCATTACCATTTTCACATAAAGCATCCATATTCCAGAACCCAATAACTATTCTGCATATCACAGGAGAGCTATCATATATAGAAGAGCTGTGAGGGTGAAATCACAGTTAACCTCACATAAGAGATTTGCCAACACATTTTCAACATACTGCAACTTGGTAGACAATGCAAGATTTTAATGCACCAATGTTTTGGAATACGATTCCTCTATTCAAAAGGATAAGACACATTAAAAATGTATACACCTTATTTCTTAAATAAAATATGATGGGGAGTATTAAGAATTTATTATATATATTTTTCACCCCAAAATGAATTTAACTTTCTTATTGCTAGTACCACTTTTCCTTTAATCATCCAAACATATTTATAAATGATACTTTCTCTTCATTTCAAGTTCTCCTTATAAATTTGTGACTTTTGTTGGTTTCTGTAATTTGTCCACATACATGCCTAAGCATGAGCAGTGGTTATAGAATACTAATAAACCCTCTACTTAATTACACTATCAAACTTCAAGAAACAGAAAATTATTATTATTAATGTTATATCTCTCCTCTGCCTCTGGTTAACCATATGAAATGATTTATTTTAGTTAACCGAAATTTTCCTTTGTAAATTTTTTTTTATTAATTAAGATTTGCATATACTAATTCTCACTTAGACTTGGCGTTAATTTTTACTTAAAAAAAATTATCTGAAAAACATAATGAACCTGTCAGTCACATTCTTGTTTCTTTCTGTACTACTCCAAAGGATTATCTTTACAAGTTGTTTTTTAAATTCGTACTTGTTTTCTTAACAAATATATGAACATATAAGAATTCAAAAAATTTCTACTTAAGATTGTTGAAAAAATACGAATAAAATATAAGATTCAAATATAAAATAAAGAGATGCTAAAGAATAACTTATCGATTTATAGCAAATAATTTTGAGCAGAGGCGTGCAGTGCACTGTCCTTAAGTAGAAATTTCGCCCCTCAGAGAACTTTTCTCGGTGCTAAGGTCACTGACGAAATTCTACTCCAAGATTCAACGACTCTTCACCCAACTAACCAGCACTTGAAATAGTTAAATGACCCATGAACAACTTCTAATTTTTCTTACTCAAACTCAAAATTTGTACCACACACACACACACACACACACACACACACATATATATATATATATATATATATATATATGTAAGACCCCGAATTTTATGAAATAAAAGTATTCAATTTTTCTTATAATTACAATTCAGTAAATGGTTAAATTGATAAAAAGTTAAAGTTATGGGTGAAATGTGAAAATTTTTCAAAATAAACAAGTGGTTATAAAATATTCATCGTTGTCGGGGAATATTCTTTCTGTCGGGGAATATTCATACGACGGCGCAGCCATTTGTGGACTCCATAACAGAATAACTGTCGGATGAAGAAAACGACAAAATTGAGTTTTTATAAATAACGGCGTAGTTGTTACTGTTAACACTGTTGGAATATCCGGTGGTTAAAATACAATAATACGCGTAGTTACACAGTAGCACACGGTATTGCACAGTATTTTTTTTAATTATTGATTCTTACGTGAGAAGGCACTACTCAATAATTGTTACAGTAATTTCTGTTCAATATTTTATTTTATTGAATCAATAATTGCTACGTTAATATTTTATATTATTGTTGTTTTAATAATTATTGCTGCACAGTATTTTCCATTATCAGATTAATAATTCATATTATTTGAATAATATTATTAGATAGCATTATTGGCAATGTCTAGAAAGTTCTGTCTAAGGAGAGGTTTGGTCATCTAATTGTGCGCCAGTAAGGAGAAATCCTTATCGAAAAGCCCCTTCTTTCCTGGGAACTGTCTGGTTGTCATTATTGTGATTCTGTAATATTATTTGTGAATAATTAATTATTGATTTATATGATAATGAAATATTTATTTGATGCCATAAATGATGGATTTATTTATGTTGTTATAAATGAAAGAATTAATGTTTAGGTGTTTTATCAGTAATTTTATCAGAATAGAGGTATTAAAAATCAAATTAGGGTTTTTGAGATATTTTGCGGGGGTAATAATTTTTAATCTGACTGTTGGATCGTTGTGATTTTTGGATATGTTATACATATATAAGTTGGGTATATGTCCATAAATTTTGAACCATTAAAAATGAACGTATAATTTGTTATAAATTTTACGAGATGACTGGTTCAGAAATTGTTGAATTTTCGGAGTTAATAATTTTGGTAGAAAATTCTAGAATTGGTGGGCCCCACTCTTGGTTGGTGAAGAAATGTGCTGAGATTTTTATTCAAATGTGGTGGGTGGGAATAGTAGCAGGTAAAGCCATCAGGTTGCAGGTTAAGTCTGCTTCGGCCTGCTAACATTTTCCTATAAATAGATGGCTAAGTTAGAATTGAAAAATACACCAGAATTCATAAGTTTTCTCTCTTCCTCTCTCTAAATTATTGAGTGTATTTTGTGAGTATTTAGATACTTTGTGAGTTTCTATTCATCAGTGCACGTTTCCTTCAGCCTTATACCGATCAGAAGTACTGCTCTTTTGAGGTAAGGGATAGTAAGGGATTTTAAGGGTTGTTATGATTTTCAGTTTCGTAATTTTTCTGAACTTTCAAAATTCTGAAAAAAATTAAAATGATTAATTGATGAGTTTTCTTGATTGTGTCCAAATATGGCGATTTTTGGATGTATAAATTAAGAGTTATGAATTTTACGGGAAAAGACTATTTTAAAAGTAACCGCTTATAACTCTTTGTGGTTAACTCCAAAATTGATGAAATATTTATTTGAAGTATATCTATATAATATCAGTGTACTCTGTGAATTTTGGAATTTTTGGATAAAAGTATAATTTATGATAAATGTTTAAATATTCGGCGGTTTTGGCCATATGAAAAATAGTAAATGAATTTTAAAAATTCTGAAAAAAATATATGTTCAATATAGGATTATATTCTGCAAAATACCAGAAAAGAAATATGTTTGGGACTGATTTGATATTTTTCATGAAAATGGTCTAGTTATGAGTAAATGAATTAAATATGTTATGTGAAGTAAGAAAATTAGAAAATATGATTTTATGGCTTGAGAATCATAAATGAATTATATGCAGATTTTTGATGAGGATTTTGGTTATTGGTGATGTAATTTTAAGAGTTGGCACTTTATGATGATTAAATGCATTAATTAGTAAAGTGTAAACAATTTAAATAAATTGTTTATAAGGTTGAGAAATATTATTCTTTCAATATCATTATACCGAAATATTGATATGGATTTTATTGTGAAATTTTTACCTTTTTCATGTCAGAGTTACTATTCATGAGTTACTATTCATGAGTTACTATTCACGATTTACTATTCACGAGTTATTATTCACGACAAAATTGGTTTCTTTTTCTGACCAAATTATCGTTGATTTATGATTGTTGCTCTTGAAAATAAATATAGTTGTTGATAATATTGTTTTTATCATCATATATAATATTTTTATAACCCTGATGTTGAATTTCTCTTTTACTTGAGTGTAAAGATGAACAGTTATTGAATATCTTTAGCCTATAGTGCAAAGATGAACTGTTGATGAATATCTTTGACCGTAGTGCAAAGATGAACAGTTATTGAATATCTTTGGCCTATAGTGCAAAGATGAATTGTTATTGAATATCTTTAGCTTAAATGCAAAGGTGAATTGATTAACATGGTTATAATTATTGTTTATATAAATTCTGAAATGATTATATATTTCTTTGAGATATGAATATATTTGACCTGTAGTGCAAATATGAACTGTTGAGGAATATCTTTGGCATGTAGTGTAAAAATGAATTGTTGATGAATATCTTTGGCCCGTAGTGCAAAGATGACCTGTTGTTGAATATCTTTGGCCAGTAGTGCAAAGATGAACTGTTGACGAATATCGTTGGCCTGTAGTGCAAAGATTAATTTATTAATATGATTATGAACAGGAATTGTGATTTGGTATAACCATGATCTTTGATGTTTCAGGTAAAGACAGGTGATGAAAATTATCCTCGTCCTGAATGCGAAAAGGAATTTAGAACCATAATTATGATTATGAGTTATTCACATGATTGTGGACAGTAACTGTTGATTGATGTTACAGGGTTAAAACATTGTTGGTGGACTTTTAATGTGGAGAAGATAGTAGACTTTATAGTCTATTTGACTCTTCTAATGGATTGCTCGTTCCGCTGCAACTATGGTTGAAAAGTTTTATCATCTACCATATGTTCTAAATCTTTGATTTATTACTGATGAATGCTATTGATAATTTAATTATCTTTAGACATAATATTCTTTACTGAGCTAGTTGTGCTCACCCTCTTGCTTCACAATTCCTTTTAGGTAATAAGAGTGTAGCTGGGTCGAGCGAGGGTAACAGGGAGATAGAACGGTGGTCTTTAACTGTGGAGGTTCTCCCTAAGCAGTATAGAAAAGTGTGTTGTATTTTATACATCATTTAGTAGTTATATTTGGTGAATCAACTAGGGTGAGGAGAACCCAACGTTGGAAGGGTGTTTTGCCACTATCATACAAGATGTCTAATGACATACAACCTCGTGTTATCATAAGACAAGGTTGTGCACATCCACTTGTTGAGTATATCTACAAGCACTACCTATATGATCTTGGAGTTTGGTTGAAGTATAATTCTCAATTAGAGACGGTGGAGTTAATGATATGTCAAGAGAAGACTCACCATTGGAAAGAATATGATAGTAATCTTCTCATTTTTATTTGGGGTCTATTGGGTCAACCGAGGATAATTCTGTGGGCATATGATATCTATCATAACCTAGATACATGGCCTCCCATGTATGAAGGTTTCCTTGAGCACTTCCTAAAAGTTTTAATTTCTAAAACAGTTTGTGACTGTACCTTTATGTAAGGTGTCATGGTGACGTGATATCCAAGTTGGTGCCCAGAGTCACAGTTGGTATATTTTAGTATCAAAACTCACAACATATGTGTTGTTGTATTTTGCACGACAATTGTTGTAATAAAATTATAGTTGTTTTCTGTACCATGTATTTGGCGACTCAGAATAGGTTGGATGGAATGAACCTATTTTGAGGTTGTCACACACACACACACACACACACACACACACACACACACACACACACATATATATATATATATATATATATATATATATATATATTCCCTCCTTCTACTGCTTAGTAGAAGATATCTATATCTATATGAAGAGCCTTAGAGCATTAACAACAGTTTCTCTAATTAACTTTTTATCCCCAATTTTGAAGAATGCATCAACAAATCATTATCCAACAGCTTCCTTATCCTTGTTTGACTCTCTATTTTAATCTCTATATAGGATTTTATTCCACATAATGAGGGAGTCAAAAGATCATTCTCTATATATACAAAATGACAGTTCACGCCCTCATTTAAGTGGACAACTCATCAATCATACACATCTTGACATTTTTCTACTACTTTATTTTCAAATTATAAACTTAATATTGACTTATATTTTAAAAATTAATTTCAAACATATTCAAATTTAAAACTGATATAAATTTATTTAATTTATGTCAATATAATTATAAATATTATAAACGTAATAATAATTATAAAATTTATTATTTTCAAATTTTAAATGAATCATATTAAATTTAAATTTAAAAATATCACAAATTAACTTTTTAAAAGTTAATATTAATCTTATGTACATTTGCAACTACAATCCATTCAATACTCACTTCATAAATTACTTAAAATATAAAATAAAATAAACATTATTTTAGAGTGAAATATAATTGATAAATTATACTCTCTTTTTTATAAATTATAAGATTATTATTAATTTGATATTTTAGCTATTGGAAATTTTAATTTTTAAATTTTAAATTTCATTATTTAAGGAATCAATATAAGGAATCTGTTAGGTACATAGTGAAAAAATTAAATCTCTATTTTGCAAATGACCCAATAACACTGCAGAGTAGTGATAAAGATAAGGAAACTGTTACGAATGCTCTTATCTTCCTTTTATATACTCATAGAATGCAATGGTAATAATCCAATAATATGGCAACGGTAAAATATGTAATACAAAGATAGCAACGGTAATAAAATATTAATATCTCAATAATTGGTATTTAATATATATTGAACAGTTACAAAATTTTCATAAATATATTAATTTTAACTCATTCAATTTATATATTAAACTCTTTTAATAGTATATCATCAAAATATATATTAATATATTTATTTTTATTTAACTTTGTAATATATTATTTTTATATAAAATACAACAGGAGAAAGTATCATCATCAGCATCCATAATAGTGTCCAGTTTATACAAGACAAAAAATTGATACGTCGTGATGTGGAGGTATAATGGGCAAAAATGTGGCAATAATCAGTCTGCTAGTTATTCTAGAGGATGATAATTTTTGTATTTTAATCCTAGCCCTCGATAATTATAATGGAAAGTAAAAATGATATTTATCAATTATTTTTAATATATAGATAATAATTCATAGTAAATATTCGTTATGAATTAAAAATAAGTAAATATCATCTCTAATTTTTATTGCAATTATCAAGAGCTAAGATTAAAAAACAAAAATCGTCTTCCGCTAAAATAACTAGCGGAACGCATTAAAGAAATCTTTGGACAATTATGCCTGCACATAATTCTAAATTTGAAGTAAAATCAAATACATCAATGACGATTAGGCAGCTGGCATTGACGGAAGCGATCATCAGTAGCAATTTTTTATGACAGCACATCCATGACCCGAGTAAATAACTCATCCGGTTAATGAGTGCTTATGTCAAACGAACATGTCCCATCGGATGATAGCTTCGACTGGATATCCATTCTATAGTATGAGCCTAACTGAAGCATGTATAATGGAGGAGCAGTTCTACGCGGACAGTTTATTTAGACAGGAAAATTGGATATTTTTTATTTTTTTATTTTTTTATTTTTTTATTTTTTTTTATTTGTGATTTTCAAAAAATATATAATATTTATTTTAACAAAATATAGTGTTTTATGTATAATTTAGATACATATATAAGTTCTGTACAACCCAGTTCTTGTGTATGTATTTAAATTACACCTAAAACATTATATTTTATAAAAAAATTTGTTAAAATAAATACTATATATTTTTTAAGAGTCACAAATAAAAAAAATTAAAAATATTCAATTTTTGTATCTAAATAACCTGTCCGTCAAAGACTTTTTCATAATTGAGTATCTAGATAACCACCAAAGCACGCAAAACTTACTAATGGGTCTCTGAGTTTCGATCCACATCGAGATGTCCTCTAATCCTGACAAGGAGAAAGTATCATCATCAGCATTCATAGTAGTGTCCAGTTTATACAAAGACAGAAGATCGATGTCTTGATGTGGGGGTATAATGGGCAGAATTGTTGCAATAATCAGTCTGCTAGTTATTTTAGTGGATGACAATTTTTGTTTTTTAAATCCTACCCCTCGATAATTTTAATGAAAGGTATAGATGGTATATGCTAATTTTTGATATGTAACAAATACATATCATAAATCATTCCCCCCCCATATATATATATATATATATATATATATATATATATATATATATATATATATACTAGATATGTTATGTGCCTCCGTCACGGTATGAACGGTAAGATTTATCCTAAACTTTGAACGATCTAGATGATTTATTAAATGAACGAGAAATTCAAAATCATTTGTATTTTATTAAATAGATGAGAAGTATTATTTTAACATGTATTTTTAAAATTTTTACATAATTCCTTCTCACATAAAAATAAAACTCGCTAAATACTCACGTGAGAGAGAACTATGTAACCAACTAGGTTAGAGCTCATTGGTACACTTTTTTTTATATTTTTTTTTATTTTACAAAAGGCTAAACAAATTTCATTACTGCAGATCACTTGTCTTAAAAATAGAAAGATAATTGATTTTATATTTTTGAACAGAGGAAGTATATATAACACACTTAACAATCATTTTTCACATTCTAATTTTATAAAGTGGATTGTAGAACTTTGTACCAATTTACCAAATCAAAATGGCAGTGCAACTTATCCTCGTAGCTCCCACAAATAAACAGACCAACCAAAATAAAATGAACAGATTTACAGAGGTAGCCACCACTATATATAATTCTAAATACATCAGGTGGTATGCTTCTATCTTTCTTATATCTATAACAGCAGATAAATCTCTCGTGTAGGCAACAAACAGAATGGAAAAATTAAAATCAAACAATTTACGGATTAAATAGAACCCCAGATGAAACACCCAATTTCTACAATCTGCACCATCTTATGGCCTGGGGGAGGGGGGGCTCATCCATCCCAAGTCTGGCAGGATCACTCTTTAATTAGCAATATCATATTGCCCCTCTCAAGGCTCCTCTTGCAGCTTCACGCTGCATCTCTGCTGCTTTGCCACTACCTCGGAAGTACATATATACTTGCTGCATGATGGTATAGGACCCGATGAACATAATAAAAGACATGTTGCACATACTTATATATATCTACTTTACCTGTTTTCCCATGGCAATTGTGGAGAATGATATTGAAAATTTACCTGAATAACCCAGATGCTGAGCACCGACTCGAGACCGAATAGGCCAAATCCAACGAAGTAGAAAATCTGAGGAAAAAGAAAAATAATTAGCACGGTTTTGCTAAAAGTTCCATTACACGTTTATATTCACTAGAGAAGTAGAGATAGAATCTTCCTCTATATATATATCTATATATATATATATATATATATATATATATATATATAAGTGGAAAGAAGAAAAACTTGTATGACTAGTCGGCTCTATATATTTATCAAAAAAGTAAGCCCTTCTCTGGATAGTTAACTGGGAAAAGAACATGGAAGCGTTGAGAAACAGGGACACAAGGACTGAACTTACCCCAACTATAGCATGATCACCAATGAGATCTACTGCAGGCAAGATACCTCTGCACCAAAGGCAAAGAGATAGGCAAGTTAGTAGTAAATAAATAAATAATCACTTTTGTAACTGATACAGTTTTAGGGATGAAAAGCTAGTAACCCTATTTTTATTGTCATCATCTCTTGAGATTCCATGTCTTGAAAAAATACAACAACAAAAAACATGGCAGAAATTCAACATAAAAAACTCACGTAAGTGATTTGCCCTTGAAAACTACAGGAGGAGCAACCGCAGCAAAGATGCAGAAACCAATGTGAACCTGTAGGCCAGAGGAAAAATGAGGTATCCTATAGGATAAATTAATACCAGATCCACAATAAAACATATAACACTTACCAGGTAAAATAGGAAAAACCAGCTAAACTTCAAAGCACTTTCAGTCCTGCAAACATGGATTGTGACATGACCATCAACTAAAAGTAGAATTTTGTCAAGCATAAAAACTAAACATTAGATCAGTTGCTCAAAACAATTTGATAGATGTCTGTCAAAGACGATCCATGACGTGTTGAGTACTATCTTGTACAATGATAATCATACTATGCAATAGTTAAAATTTATCAACTTAGGTGAAACTAACTTTCATTAAGGTTAAATTTGGAAACTTATCTCACCTGTTAAACTATTTTTAAAAAAGAAGACTATTTGGGGTGTAAAAAGTGGAAATATGACGCTTTCATTTTGGAGCAGGGGATTTTTCCCTTGATATAACGTTAATAAACAGCCGTCCAAGTAATTGATACTTGGCCAGATTACAAACATATCAGTCATGGTACAGCTTAATGACTACAGGTCCGTCCACTAAGTTGCAGCTTGGATCATCATATATCTCCCTATAGAATACATGAAAAAATTGATTTAGAAAGACAAAAACAATTACCTAAAAGCACGATAGAGTGGACGATACCACAATACGTAGCCTCCTGGAACCCCTGATATGAAGTAAATAATAGCAAGGAACCAGATTTTTGGATCTACAACAGAAGACATAAATTTGAGTACAAATTAGGACATTTGTTGTAATAGTTAATGTTGAAAAAGACAGAACAAATAAAAATAGCAAAAAATCAGATCAGAGATTATTCAACACCGACCTTCTCCTTTAATCCAAGCTGTAGTGGTGGCAATAATATTCCAAAAAAGACAGAGCACTAGTCCTGAAAACCATGCACATCAGCTTCAAAGTTTTATACTGGAGAAGCTTTTATATATACAAACAGAACATACATGATCATAGTATAAATAATAAATATATCCAATCCATCTTAAAAATAAACTTCAGTCACAAAGGACCTAAACTCTGTCAAGTGTCAACTAATTTATGACAAAAAGCCAAAAGGAAAATGACACTAGGACATGTTGACTGCTACGATACATGGACTCTAGTGCGTTACACTGGCAGGTGCAGGTATATACATATCTTTAATAATCTATGCAACAGAGGTAGACTGAAAACCAACAAAAAATATCAGCAACTCATGCACCGGCAAAAATAGGTACACAACTACAATATACCATAGAAACAGATTTTACTATCTTGCTATAATTTCTCTTGTTGTAGTCGAAGAATGCCGAATTGTTCATTTGATATTAATGGAGAAATGTTTTACCTGTCCAAGGTTATTGTGCCCTTCATTATTAGGTCCTTACTTTAATACTTCCTACTTATGTTACTATGAGCAACCAAAAAGAAAATAAGAAAAACTGGAAGTAATTTGTATGGTTAATTGTCATTTAGGCTGAAAGAATGAATGTATGTGGTTACTTGAGTTTCAACCAACTTAAGGTTAAATACCTCGTAAGAAACGCCTAAAAATGCATATGAACTTAATCAAGGAAATTATATTCTCTAATATTTATACCATAAAAAGATGTACAAGAAATCCATAGAGATGAAAGTATGTTTGATCAACTACAAGTCTACAACCTCTATCCTCTCCTCGGACTCCCTCTCCAAAGGGAGAAGTAAAGTAAAAGGAAGGTAGTAAAAGCTTGAAGAAAAAAAACTTGTTTACAAATTCACTATAAGTTGTTATCTTCTGTGTTACTACAACTAGAAAATGTAACATCATTACCAACTCAACCTATTCTAATATATTCAACGATTGACAATTATAAATGGGAGTAGCATGTAAAACCTATCATTTGAGATGAGGGAATATCAAACTTCCATACAATCAATCAGAGATAGACATACCTAAGTATGTTGTAAATGCAACATACTGCAGTTTCTGTAGATGAATTGGTATCTCATTTGCAATATCGTGATGGATGATTGGGAAAAATGGTGGCCAATTTTTCTCCTCCAGAACAATACCAGCTGCAATCAAGAGGAATAACTCAAGCGCTAAGTTGCTGACACTAGACAACATACAATTAATGTCTATTTACATCAATTTTGGATATTATGTAGTATTTCTATTCTACAGAAGAAGAAAAATCCAAATTATTTTTTTAGAAAGTTCTAAAGATGTGAAATCCATAACACAAGGAGATGATAATAAGAGCATAACATCAAAAAGTACCTCGTGCTGCTGCTTCTTCTTTTCGTCTCACAACCTGTGTGGCATCAAAAAGAATAACAAGAAATTAACAATAATGATGCATTATGTGATACACGAAGTAAAAACATTAACAAAATAAAAATAACACTTGAAAAAAAAAATCTAATCTCAACTTTGACACTGATGACACGTCAAATTCTTTTCAGGTAGTTATGTGGTCTGTTGTACCATAGATGAGAAAGAAACATGGCCCACATATAGGGTATGGTTAACTGTTAAAGGGAAGCTTGAAGTAAAAGTTCAGTTTGATTTAAGGAAATAAGTAGTACAACTGAACAAAGTGATGGCTCATGATAATTGAGTTTCGAACAAGATAATATAAAAACTCATACAGACAAACCAAAAGTGTTGGGAGGATGTACTTTTGAGAGATAGCATAGCTTCAAAGTTGAGATCTTCTATCAGACATTCAGACATACCTGTTCCCTCTTTTTCAATTCAGCCTCCTTGGCTTGCAGCTCCCTCTCTTTTTTCTTTAAATCCTAAATTTGAAAAATACTTTAATTTGAGAGACCAAAAGTAATGAATGTGGAGAAAAACAAGTAAACTATGAAATTCTGTATATTCATCGATCCTCAGTTTTTCACTTACCGCAGCTGAATCAAGAGGAATATCGACCGGAGCACCGTAGAAATCTGCAGGTTCATGAGGAAGAGGTGAAAGTCTTGAGTTTGTAGCAGAAGGAAAATTCCCTGTATTCTGGAAAACTAAAAATGGTGAATATGCAAGTAGTAACAGAATTCATTCAACATACCAGAAAATACGCTGCAAAAGCCAACATATAAATTAGACGACTTATCTTACTTTATAATAATTCAAAGAAAGTATTAAACTTACTGTTTTGAAAAATGAGCCTCCACCAAAGTTTGTCTTTCCAGGTGGGTTTCCCCTAACTGCCGGTTCCTGGTGTTAAAATGAATTTATATATATAATTAAAAAATAAAAGTCGAATAAATATTCGGTTATTGGCCAAACGAAAATGCAATTATCAATAAAAGCCATGAACAAGAGATTCTTTACAGGTTGCACGATAAACATGCACAGGCAAGTAAATTAGTGCATCAACCAAAAGTGAGTTACTACAAGTTACTTTCCTTGCCCCTATGTAGCTCATTTATCAATTATATTTGAAACTCGGTGAGAATTGACTCTTGTTCAGGCATTTTACAAGACAAATAACTACCACCATTTTTATTTTTTTCCGATAAAACCTGCTAATCTACAATTTTTAAATGCAATTGAAGTTTCCTGATAGACAGCTGACATTAATTACGGAATTAAATAAAGAATATAAGGATCAATATCACACACCCCCCCCCTACAAAAAAAAATTAAAAAAAATCATTAATAGAGTAATTACATTTGTTTTCACTTTTTTTTGTATAGAGTAAATTAATTTTTTGTTTTCCTTTTCCTATATTTTCCTCTGCATTTTTCAAAGTTCCAAGCATAAGTTTGAAGGCACATACATAAAATGTTTGTACCAATCAAAAAAAATACCAATGCTAGCTAAAAATCTTTTAAGAGTATACAATATGTGGAGTGGTCATTAAAATATGTTTGTTATATCACTATTTTGGTAAACCCATCTGTGGTTGTCCATAGGAGAAACAGAAGCACCACATTTTAAAAAATTTAACCTTCCGCCACTATTTGTAGCAGATAGCACTTTTTCTTTAAAAATCTGGGTCATTCATTTATCTTATGAACAGCCACATATGAATTTTACCAAATAGTGTCATAGTAAACACGTGTTATGGATAGAGATTAAAAGCTAAATGCCCAGAAGTGAAAATTTTCCTCCCTTTATCCCACAAAAAGAGTCTCATTTGAAAAAAATTCCAAGTTAAATTGTGAAATCCTAAAATCCACAAGTTAGTATGAATTTGTTTGATTTTTATTAATGCAAAATTTGATATTGTAAACTACTTACTTGTTTCCAAAGATAAAATAAATTTATATCATACTTTGAATTTTAAGGTTTTGCAAATTAACTTAAAGTCAAATGGGATTTTTTTTGTGGAACCTTAGGAGTTTATAGCAAGATACAAATCACAACCATAAGAGAGTCCAACCACAAAACAGATCAAACAATTCATATAGCAAACAAACTACACAGTCAAACATAAAAATCCAAATTTAACAACCACCAACACAAATTATCAACTCAAAATTATTCGAAATACAAACTGTAGATAGAGTAATAAACTGCCGATACAAACACAAACGAGGATAATCAGTAACATATCTGCATAATTCAGGAATTGGTGGGAGAGGAACTTACAGAAAAGGGATTAACTTCGTCTTCTTCGGCAAAAGGGTTGTCATTGTTGTACCGACCGGCCATTACTGGACTGAACTGAAGCCTTTTCCACTTTCCAGACGGACAGAAATTTAGATATAAATGGTGAAAACACTAATATCTGAGATCTAAACAGTATTGTTAACACAAAGTTAGAGAGAGAGAAAGCTTGTGGAGAATGAATTGAGGGTTTTTCTTCAAATAAATGGGAAGAGAGAGAAGAGGAGGGGAAGGACTTGTCTTTGGTCAGCCAGAAGAAACTTTGAAATACATGACTCGGTTTTGGTAGCTCCTCCTCCTCCTCCTGTGTAATAATAATAATAATACAAAGAAAGAAAGAAAAAAAGACTTTTGTATTATACACTATATTCCCTAGGAAGGAACCCATGTGTACTCTTTCTTCTCCTCTACTCTTTCTCCTTTGGATTTTCCTTCCTTCCCCTTGACTCTTGCCTTGCCTATATAAAGACATGCTGATGAATGAATATTTAGAATTCGCCCAAAAGAATTTCTCTCTTTTCTCTTACTAATTCTCTATAAATTTATGCAGTAATTATAAGAGTATCTTTATACACTTTTGCTAAAGTTTTATAATACGTTATCAGCACGAAGCTCTAACCAACTGAGACGGTAAAATTAAATTCTTGCAATTTATTATTATATTACCGGTTTGGCTATACCACCGATAATATAATTTTATTCTTATAATTGCATTTAAATTCTGTTACTTACAATGGTACCATCTATCCTTGTTGATCTTACAAGACTTGGTGGGAACATTTTTACCGCTTATTAAATTATGGGAATAACCTGTATATGTGAAATATCATATACCTGGTGAATAATCATTTGTATTCATTTCTTATTAAATTGTTGGAATAACCTGTATGCGCGGTTTACCCTATACTTGGTGGAATGACCTGTATACGCGGTTTACCCAATACTTGGTGATTTTTTTTATTATTTCGCATTTACTATTCTGTCGGAATATCCTGTCAGTGTGAATTTCACCTGACCTGGTTCCATTATTATTTCGCATTTAATATTCTGTCGGAATATCATGTCGGTGTGAATTTCACCTGACCTGGTTCCATTATTTATTATTCCGCATTTATTATTCTGTTGAAATAACCTGCCTACACGGACTAACGTATGCATGGTGAAATTCTTATGTTATTCAATTATTTATTATTCTGTTAGAATAATCTGTCTATGCGAACTACCGCATGCCGGGTGTAAGACCCCAACTTTTATAAATAAAGATGAATTTTCTATAAATATCATTTTTGAATATTATGGAGTTAATTTGATATAATGTTATAGTTGTGGGTAATATTTATAAATTTTGTAAAGTAAGCAAGTTGTTATAAAATATTCGTTTGGTCGGAGAATATTCTTTTTGTCGGGGAATATTCGTACGACGGCACAATCATTGGTGGACCCCACAACGGAATTATTGTCGGATTGAGAAAACGACAGAATTATCTTTCTATAAAAATAACAGCTGAGGTGTTACCGTTAAAATCGTTAAAACTGTTGAACTACTTGGTAGTAAAAGTACAGTAATACGCGTGGTTGCATAGTAGCACACGGTATTGATTATTGATGCTTACGTGAGAAGTCACTCAGCTATACTCAATTATTGCTACAGTAATTGCTGCATCATATCTCTTAAATTATTGTCATAGTATCATCGGTATAATATGTTATATTATTAAATCAATAATTGAGACGTTGTGGTAAGTTTGGTTATTTTATGGGGGGGCATATGTCATCATCTAAGAGTCTCTTCGTCAATAGTAATTACCGTCATCAATAGTAATTACCGTCGTCAATAGTAATTACCGTCGTCAATAGTATTTACCTTAGTCAATAGTAATTACCTTCGTCAATAGTATTTACCTTGGTCAATAGTATTTACCTTGGTCAATAGTAATTACCTTCGTCAATAGTATTTACCTTGGTCAATAGTAATTACTTTCGTCAATAGTAGTTGTCCCTTCAATATTACCAAGAGTCATTTGACCCTTCGTTAAGACCAAGAGTCATTTGACCCTTCGTTAAGACCAAGAGCCACCCTCAGTTTTTCTATAAATAGAGGCCTAGGGCTTCATTATTTTTCACGAATTCATTCAAGCTATAGAGAGAGAAAGTATAGAGAGAATAAGAGAGAGAGAGAATAAAAGTATTCTGCTACATCACTTTTCCAATATCCAGTTCTTTTAAGGTAGGGAATATTATTTCTTTTATATTCATGAAGAGAACTTCTGTTATTCTATTCGTTATTATTCTGTTGGAATAACCAGTATACGCGGTCTACCCTATACTTGGTGACATTCTTCTATTATTCTGTTGGAACATCCTGTCTGTGTGTTTTACACCGGACCTGGTTCCGTTTATTATTCTGTTGGAACATCCTGTCTGTGTGTTTTACACCGGACCTGGTTCCGTTTTTATTATTATTCTGTTGGAACATCCTGTCTGTGTGTTTTACACCGGACCTGGTTCCATTATTTATTATTCTGTCGGAATATCCTGTCTGTGCGTTTACGCCGGACCTGGTTCCATTATTTATTATTCTGTTGGAATAACCTGTCTGTGCGGTCTATCGCATGCATGGTGATTTCTTTTGTTATTCCATTCTTTATTATACTCAGTTGGTTAAGTTTTGACTTCTATACTCCATGAAATTTGTGGAATATCCTTGATAGTTGCGTTTCATCAGTATCTTTTCAAGAAAATATTCTTCTAAGCATTCTTGAATTTTACTCCACAATGCAGTATCATGTTGACAATTTGGACGTTGTTAATTCCTGGATAAATTAATTCTTGAACTTGTTTTATTGAATTCTTATATCATTGTCATCATCCTCATGTTTATAAAATGTTGAAAGTCATCTGTGGCCTGTAGTGCATAGATGGACTTGGTATGATTATGACCAGGGATTATTCGGTATAATCATGACCGTAATGTTACAAATGATGTGGTAAAAGTCCTCATTGGCCCGTAGTGCATTGATGGACAGTTGTTGGCATGATCATGACCATTAATGAATACACGAATATCCTTGGCCGTAGTGCAGGGGTGATTCGATGATGTGGATTATTTTATTAAGCTGAGTCTCAGCGATCACAGTGTTGAAAAACTTTTTAAATCATAAAAGATAGTAGAGTTTATTTTCTACTTGACTCTTTTAATGGATTGCTTGTTCCGCTACAGTTAAACTTGATGTCTATTATATTTTATCAGTTTAACATTGTTGAAGGCTAATGATAATTTATTCTGCATTATCTTAGTCATAATATTTCTTACTGGGCTAGTTGAGCTCACCCTTTCTTTCACTGTTCTCTTCAGGAAATGAGAACGTAGCTGGGACAAGTCGGGGTACGGAGTGATGGTCCGAATGATAGTATTAGTTAGTAGTCCTCACTATTCTATGTAATGGTGTGTTAATAAATGTAATGAGGACTCCTTTTGAGTATGAATACTCTCTAGAAGATAATATTTGTATTCAAACTCACAGTTTATGTTTTGTCGTATTGTACACGACAGATGTATTAATCAGTTGTATTTGTATTCTGTACTATGTATCTGACGACCCAAGATGGGTGATGTATACCTAATTTTGGGGGCGTCACAGTTGGTATCAAAGCTTAGGGATATGATCCCTGGCTAAGATGTGAGAATAGAACTAGGAGGGGAGAGACGGGGAATTCCTTCGCTAGTATGACATACCTAAGTTTATTTGCATGGTATTTAATTGGTCGGTCATAATATAAGGATAATATATGACATATCAATTAATTTTTATTTTGTGGCAGTATCTGAAAATGGCATCTGAGAACGTTGAGAATAGCAATGGAGCACAGACGACTGTTGATTCACCACATATCAATAATCAGGATAATGTGCATCAGGAAGGTGTCAATCCTCATGCAAACAACAACACTGACCAAATGATGAATGATCAAATGTTCAGAGGCTTTATGCAATTCATGCAACAACAGGTGAAAGCGGCTCCTGTCCACAACGTAGGTGGAAATACTGGAAACTCTCAGGCGGTCACCGCTAAACAGTTTAAGGAGCTGGGACCACCGGAGTTTAAGGGAGAACCCAAACCACTTGTAGCTGAAACATGGATAAAGCAGATCACCAAGATATTTGATGTCTTGGGTTGCTCCGAGGAGCAAAAGGTTCCCTTTGCCGCCTTTATGTTGCGAGGAGAGGCAGATTACTGGTGGGAATCGATAAAGCGTACTCAACCTGCCGCACTGAAGATGTCTTGGGAGAAGTTTCAAGATCTGTTTAACGACAAATACTTTCCCGAGAGTATTCGTCACATGAAGGAGGTGGAGTTCATCAAATTGGAGCAGAATAATATGACCGTGTCGCAGTACGAGGCAAAATTTGCGGAGTTATCCCGGTTTGCGTCCCACCTGGTGGATAATGAAGAAAGAATGACGCGGATGTTTTTAAGAGGTTTGAAGCCGGAGATACGTCAACATCTTGTTTCTCATAAACTGTGTTTGTATTCAGATGTTGTAAATAGGGCTCAGTTGGTGGAGCGCGATAACGAGACAACGCAACCAAAAGAGAGCAGCCGGCAAAATGATAATACCAGTGAGAGCAGTCATCGAAGCGGTGACAACAAGCGTGGAGGGAATCAACAGGCCAGAAATGGTAACCACTTCGGTGGTAATCAGGGCCAAAACAATAAGAATGGACATTTCAAGAAGAGGAGATTCAACAATGATGGAAAGACGTCAGCACCAGCACCTGTCGTTAAGGAAGGAGAACGACCACCTATCATATGTTTCAAATGCGGAGGGGAGGGGCACATCAGTCCAAACTGCGCGATGCCGTCCAAAGCATGTTATAATTGTGGAAGAGAAGGTCATTTAGCCCGATTTTGTCGTTTACCGAAGACAAATTCAGCTAGGATGGAGGCACCAAAAGCCGTCCCAGAAAAGTCAAAACCGGTTGTGCAAGGGAGAGCGTTTGTTGTGAACTCCCAGAGAGCAAGGAACCCGAATGAGGTCATCACGGGTAAGCTTATTATAAACTCTAAAGAAGTTTATACTTTATTTGATACCGGTTCAACCCATTCTTTTATTTCTCCTACTTGCGCTCATCGATTAAATTTGATTCCGGAGAAATTAGACTTTGACTTATCTGTGGAAACTCCGTTGGGAGAAACCTTCATTACCTCCACTGTTTATAAGTCTTGTTTGGTTCAAGTTGGTACCCACACATTACCTATCGATCTGATTTCATTAAAAATACTTGCATTTGACGTGATTCTAGGGATTGATTGGTTAACTACTCATTATGCAAAAATTGATTGTTTTCGTAAGGTTGTTAGTTTTCATATTCCTAATCGACCTATTATGCGAATTCAAGCAACCAAACCATTAAAATCAATCGCTGTCATCTCAAGCCATAAAACTATTCGTTTATTGAAAAACGGATGTCAAGCTTTCTTAGCTCATGTCACAGATCTAAACAAAAATACGTCAGTTTTGAATGATATTTCTATTGTTAATAAATTCCCTGACGTATTCCCTGAAGAACTTCCTGGCCTACCCCCAGAGCGTGAAATTGAATTTTGTATCGATCTTGAACCCGGTACAAAACCCATTTCCAAAGCCCCATATCGAATGGCTCCTATTGAACTTCAGGAGTTAAAGATCCAACTGCAGGAATTGTTAGACATTGGCTTTATTCGTCCTAGTACTTCTCCTTGGGGAGCTCCTGTTCTATTCGTGAAGAAGAAAGATGGAAGTATGCGACTTTGTATTGATTATCGGGAGTTGAATCATGTCACCATCAAAAACAGGTACCCATTGCCACGTATTGATGACCTGTTTGACCAGTTGCAAGGAGCACAATTCTTTTCAAAGATCGATCTTCGTTCTGGATATCATCAGCTGAAGGTTAGAACTGAGGATATTCCAAAGACGGCTTTTAGAACTCGGTACGGGCATTATGAATTCCTAGTCATGTCCTTTGGATTGACTAATGCTCCTGCTGCCTTCATGGATATGATGAACCGGGTATTCAAGGAATATTTGGATCATTTTGTGGTCGTCTTTATTGATGACATCCTTATTTATTCCAAAAGCCGTGAAGATCATGAGCAACACTTGAGGCTGGTACTCCAAAAGCTTCGTGAATACAAGCTTTATGCCAAGTTGAAGAAATGCGAGTTCTGGCTGGAGGAGGTAGCATTCCTTGGGCACGTAGTATCAAGTCGTGGAATATCGGTTGACCCGGCAAAGATTGAAGCTATTCAAAGCTGGGAGCAACCTAAATCAGTGACCGAGGTACGTAGCTTTCTTGGTTTAGCTGGTTATTATCGGAGATTCGTGGAAGGATTTTCTCGAATCGCTACTCCATTAACTCAGCTGACTCGAAAAGATACAAAGTTTGGTTGGAGCGAAGAATGTGAGCAGAGTTTTCAAGAACTCAAGAGGAGACTCATTTCAGCACCTGTTCTAACAATACCATCTGGCTCGGAGGGATTTGTCATCTACAGTGATGCTTCGAGCAAAGGGTTGGGATGTGTTCTCATGCAACATGAAAAAGTCATAGCCTATGCATCAAGACAACTCAAGGAATATGAGAGGAATTATCCTACTCATGATCTAGAGTTGGCAGCTGTTGTCTTTGCACTTAAAATTTGGAGGCATTACTTGTATGGGGAGAAGGTGGAGATCTTTACGGATCATAAAAGCCTCAAATATTTCTTCACTCAAAAGGAACTCAACATGCGACAACGACGTTGGCTTGAACTGTTGAAAGATTATGATCATACCATTCAATACCATCCTGGAAAAGCGAACGTGGTAGCTGACGCATTGAGTAGAAGATCATATGCAAGTACGAGTGCGATATTGTCAACACAAAGACCCATTTTGTGTGACTTGCAAAGGATGGAGATAGAGTTAAAGACTCCAGGGACCCATGTGATGATGGCGAATATACGAGTAGAACCGACTTTAATCGATAAAGTTAAAGCTGCTCAAGCTACAGACCTGGAGCTGATGCGTATGAAGAAGAAAGTGCAAGAAGGTGCTATATCGGAAGCAAGAATCGATGAAGAAGGAATACTTCGAGTCAACTCCAGACTTTGTGTTCCTAACAACCCTGATTTAAAGTATGAAATCATGATGGAGGCGCACAACACACCGTTTGCAATCCATCCTGGAAGTACCAAAATGTATCATGATCTTCGTCATACATTTTGGTGGAGCAATATGAAGAGAGAGATAGCGTTGTTTATCTCAAGGTGTCTAACTTGTCAACGAGTCAAAGCGGAGCATCAAGTACCAAAAGGTCCATTGCAACCACTTGAAATTCCAGAATGGAAGTGGGAGCACATTACCATGGATTTCGTTACCGGTCTTCCTAGGGTTTCTCAAGGTATTGATGCGATTTGGGTCATTGTTGATAGATTGACCAAGTCTGCTCATTTCTTACCGATACGAGAAACTTATACACTTGAACGTCTTGCTCGTATGTACATAAACGAGATTGTAAGACTGCATGGTATGCCAGTATCCATAGTTTCTGACCGAGACCCAAGATTCACTTCACGATTTTGGGTTAGTTTACAAAAAGCTATGGGCACGGAGTTACGATTTAGTTCAGCATATCATCCTCAGACGGACGGACAATCAGAGAGGACTATTCAAACTCTTGAAGATCTATTAAGACTCTGTGTCTTTGACTTCAAGGGAAGTTGGGACAAGTTCTTACCATTGGTGGAGTTTTCCTACAACAACAGTTATCAAGCAAGTATTGGCATGGCTCCATTCGAAGCATTGTATGGAAGAAAATGTCGTTCTCCAGTATGCTGGGATGAGGTGGGCGAAGCAACGTTGTTGGGACCGGAGTTGGTACGTATGACTACAGAAAAGATTCAAACGATCCGACAACGTATAAAAACCTCACAAGATCGACAAAAGAGTTATGCTGATCTTCATCGAAAGGACGTGGAATTTGATGTAGGAGATCATGTGTTCTTACGTGTTGCTCCATGGAAAGGAGTTACGAGATTTGGAAAGAGAGGAAAGCTAAATCCTCGATTCATCGGTCCATTTTTAATCCTCGATCGAGTAGGAACTGTGGCTTATAGACTCGCTTTACCGCCAAGTATGTCTCGTGTTCATAACGTTTTCCACATATCCATGTTACGCAAATATGTGGAAGACCCGAACCACATTATTGAGTTAGAACCGGACGAAATAGCGGAGGATTTGACGTATGAAGAAGTTCCTGTTCAAATCTTGGATAAGAAGGAACATATTCTACGCTCCAAGGTTATACCTCAAGTCAAAGTTTTGTGGAGAAACCACGATGTTGAGGAAATGACTTGGGAGTTAGAATCAGAAATGAAATCAAGGTATCCTTACCTCTTCGACATACCAGGTACGTACCCTAATTTCGAGGGCGAAATTTCATAAGAAGGGGAGGTTGTAAGACCCCAACTTTTATAAATAAAGATGAATTTTCTATAAATATCATTTTTGAATATTATGGAGTTAATTTGATATAATGTTATAGTTGTGGGTAATATTTATAAATTTTGCAAAGTAAGCAAGTTGTTATAAAATATTCGTTTGGTCGGAGAATATTCTTTTTGTCGGGGAATATTCGTACGACGGCACAATCATTGGTGGACCCCACAACGGAATTATTGTCGGATTGAGAAAACGACAGAATTATCTTTCTATAAAAATAACAGCTGAGGTGTTACCGTTAAAATCGTTAAAACTGTTGAACTACTTGGTAGTAAAAGTACAGTAATACGCGTGGTTGCATAGTAGCACACGGTATTGATTATTGATGCTTACGTGAGAAGTCACTCAGCTATACTCAATTATTGCTACAGTAATTGCTGCATCATATCTCTTAAATTATTGTCATAGTATCATCTGTATAATATGTTATATTATTAAATCAATAATTGAGACGTTGTGGTAAGTTTGGTTATTTTATGGGGGGCCATATGTCATCATCTAAGAGTCTCTTCGTCAATAGTAATTACCGTCGTCAATAGTAATTACCGTCGTCAATAGTAATTACCGTCGTCAATAGTATTTACCTTAGTCAATAGTAATTACCTTCGTCAATAGTATTTACCTTGGTCAATAGTAATTACCTTCGTCAATAGTATTTACCTTGGTCAATAGTAATTACTTTCGTCAATAGTAGTTGTCCCTTCAATATTACCAAGAGTCATTTGACCCTTCGTTAAGACCAAGAGTCATTTGACCCTTCGTTAAGACCAAGAGCCACCCTCAGTTTTTCTATAAATAGAGGCCTAGGGCTTCATTATTTTTCACGAATTCATTCAAGCTATAGAGAGAGAAAGTATAGAGAGAATAAGAGAGAGAGAGAATAAAAGTATTCTGCTACATCACTTTTCCAATATCCAGTTCTTTTAAGGTAGGGAATATTATTTCTTTTATATTCATGAAGAGAACTTCTGTTATTCCATTCGTTATTATTCTGTTGGAATAACCAGTATACGCGGTCTACCCTATACTTGGTGACATTCTTCTATTATTCTGTTGGAACATCCTGTCTGTGTGTTTTACACCGGACCTGGTTCCGTTTATTATTCTGTTGGAACATCCTGTCTGTGTGTTTTACACCGGACCTGGTTCCGTTTTTATTATTATTCTGTTGGAACATCCTGTCTGTGTGTTTTACACCGGACCTGGTTCCATTATTTATTATTCTGTCGGAATATCCTGTCTGTGCGTTTACGCCGGACCTGGTTCCATTATTTATTATTCTGTTGGAATAACCTGTCTGTGCGGTCTATCGCATGCATGGTGATTTCTTTTGTTATTCCATTCTTTATTATACTCAGTTGGTTAAGTTTTGACTTCTATACTCCATGAAATTTGTGGAATATCCTTGATAGTTGCGTTTCATCCAGTATCTTTTCAAGAAAATATTCTTCTAAGCATTCTTGAATTTTACTCCACAATGCAGTATCATGTTGACAATTTGGACGTTGTTAATTCCTGGATAAATTAATTCTTGAACTTGTTTTATTGAATTCTTATATCATTGTCATCATCCTCATGTTTATAAAATGTTGAAAGTCATCTGTGGCCTGTAGTGCATAGATGGACTTGGTATGATTATGACCAGGGATTATTCGGTATAATCATGACCGTAATGTTACAAATGATGTGGTAAAAGTCCTCATTGGCCCGTAGTGCATTGATGGACAGTTGTTGGCATGATCATGACCATTAATGAATACACGAATATCCTTGGCCGTAGTGCAGGGGTGATTCGATGATGTGGATTATTTTATTAAGCTGAGTCTCAGCGATCACAGTGTTGAAAAACTTTTTAAATCATAAAAGATAGTAGAGTTTATTTTCTACTTGACTCTTTTAATGGATTGCTTGTTCCGCTACAGTTAAACTTGATGTCTATTATATTTTATCAGTTTAACATTGTTGAAGGCTAATGATAATTTATTCTGCATTATCTTAGTCATAATATTTCTTACTGGGCTAGTTGAGCTCACCCTTTCTTTCACTGTTCTCTTCAGGAAATGAGAACGTAGCTGGGACAAGTCGGGGTACGGAGTGATGGTCCGAATGATAGTATTAGTTAGTAGTCCTCACTATTCTATGTAATGGTGTGCTAATAAATGTAATGAGGACTCCTTTTGAGTATGAATACTCTCTAGAAGATAATATTTGTATTCAAACTCACAGTTTATGTTTTGTCGTATTGTACACGACAGATGTATTAATCAGTTGTATTTGTATTCTGTACTATGTATCTGACGACCCAAGATGGGTGATGTATACCTAATTTTGGGGGCGTCACACCGGGTGAAGATCCATTTGCATTATATTAATAACATAAATATAAGAATATTTATATTTGCATTTTATCACCACTTGAGGTCGTGACTTAGTTTATTTTTCTATATCATACATGCAATTATTTATTATTTTAATAAATAATAAAATTGTGTTTTAACCCAGAATAGATGGCAAACTTGGCAAAAATAGATTTTTCTATTTTGAAAATCTCTGGAGACAACTATTTGGCTTGGGCACTTGATGCAGAATTGCACCTTAGTGTAAATGAGTTAGAAAAGACAATTGAATCAGGAAATACAGCTGCTTCGGCACAAAATGCAAAAGTCATAATTTTTCTTCGTCACCATATTGATGAAGAATTAAAGACTGAGTATTTAACAGTCAAAGATCCTTTGTCTTTATGGACACAACTGAAGAAAAGATTTGACCACCAAAAATTAGTTGTTCTCCCTAATGCCAAATTTGAATGGCTTAATTTAAGGCTACAAGATTACAAATCAATTACGAAATATAGTTCCAATATTTATAGAATAATCTCTACTTTGGCTTTGTGCGGAGATCCAATTTCTGAAATCCAAATGTTAGAAAAAAAGCTCTCAACTTTTTATCCCACCAACATGATTCTGTCGCAACAATATAGACAGAGTAAGTTCACAAAATTCAGTGACTTATTGTTTATTCTCCTGGTTGCAGAAAAGAATAATGAATTGTTGTTGAAAAATCATCATGTAGGGCCAACGGGTGCTACCCCATTGCCATATATTAACAGCACGTCATTCCAGTAGAATAAACGTGACAAAAGATGGTCATATAATAAGAAGCCTTGGGGGTGAAAGAATAAACGAGACCATCATAACAACAAATTTCAGAACCGCGACAATTCAGGTCACCAGAAGTGGCAAGTGTCTGGGTCGGGTAAAAATAAAGAAAATGTAACACAGAAAAAGAACAAATCAGATGTTTGTTTTAGGTGTGGGATGAATGGGCATTGGTCGCGTACCTGTCGTACGCCGAGGCATCTGGCTAATTTATTCCAGGAGTCTCAAAAGAACAAAGTAATGGAGGCATAAACAAACTTTGTTAATCATCAATTGAATATTGTTGATGATTCACCAATGACCAACAATGAGGAAAAGGTTGATGATATTACTGAACCTTCTGAAAGTATATTTTGGGATATCGTTTAATTTCTTGTTTTAATTAAACATCATGCATGTATAATATTATTAGTTTTCATTCTATATATGGTATGTGTTTCTCATGAATAAAATTATATATGAAATGTAACTTTTCTTATTTATGTTTTTACATGTGTCAGACCATTTTTAATGAAGATCTTCTCGTCAGTTCTACTATTTCTGAAAAATAGAATATCCTAGAAAAACTTCATTAAATTTCTTCTAGATTATATACTATGAAAATTAGAGCAATTGAGTCTCATACTCTTATGATTTCAAAAATCATAGATCCCAAATCCTTTATGCTTTGGCATGAAAGACTCGGTCATCCAGGTACTTCTATGATGTGTCATATTATTGAAAATTCTTTTGGTCATTCTATCAAAAAAAAAAGATTTTTCCTAGTAGTGAATTTTCTTGTGCTACGTGTTCTCGAGGAAAGTTAATTGTTCGACCATCACCAGTAAAAGTTTATAAAGAAGCCCTAAAATTCCTAGAGGGAATTCAAGGAGACATTTGTGGACCCCTTCACCCATTGTCTGGTCCATTTCAATATTTCCTGGTTTTTAATAGATACTTCAACTAATTGCATGACCATTAATATTAAGGGCTAACTTACCTACCTCAGTTTGGGGTTATGCAATTCTTCATGCTGCAGCCATCATTCGAGTAAAACCAACGGCTCTTCATAAATTTTCTCCTCTACAGTTAGTTCTTGGACAGACACCCAATATATCACACTTTCGAGTTTTTGGAAGTGCAGTATATGTTCCAATTGCACCTCCACAAAGAACTAAACTGGGAGCCCAACGAAAAACAGGTATTTTTGTTGGTTTTGATTCTCCTTCTATTAGATTCTTGAGCCTTTAACTGGATATGTTGTTACTACATGTTATGTAGATTGTCATTTTTAATGAATCTGTATTTTCACCTTTAGGAGGAGGGAAAGTTTTAAATAAAAAACCCTCTGACATATCATGGAATGCATCAGAATTAAATTCACTTGATCCTCGTACAGGACAATGTGAAATTGAAGTTCAAAGAATTATTTGTTTATAAAATATTGCAAATCAAATGCCAGATGCATTTAATGATGCTAGAAAAATGATAAAGTCATATACACCTGCAGTGAACACTCCAGCAGAGATAGAAATACCTATTGAAAAATCAATTCCTGGAGAATTAACGAATAAGGTAATAGAAGAATCTAAACCACGCCAGAAGCGTGGAAGACCGGTTGGTGCAAAAGACACTGTACCACGAAAATCAAAAGCAAATAAGGGAATCCCTGAAGGAATACCCACTCCAGAAGTAGCACTTATTCTAAGAGTGGGAATAACCCCAGAAGAGGTACAAACCGCTACAGAAGTAGCACATATTCCAAGAGTGGGAATAGCCCCAGGAGAGGTTCAAAATCTCAGTAAAGGGATAAGAGATTAACACCAAGAGATCTCAATAAATTATGTACATGATGAGAAAATATGAGATCGAAGCAAAGTCATGATTGACGATATATTTGCTTTCTTTATAGCATAAGATATTACTTTGATTCTTGACACGGATCCTGAACCACAAAACGTGGAAGAATGTCGGAAAAGAAAAGATTGGCCAAAATATAAAGATGCTATTCAAACTGAGCTACAATCTCTATTGAAAAGAGAAGTATTTGGACCAGTAGTTCAAACACCGCTGGGTGTATTCCCGTTTGGAAATAAATGGGTATTTGTACGAAAAATGAAATTGTGAGATATAAAGCCCGACTTGTAGCTCAAGGGTTTTTCACAAATATCTGGTATTGATTATCAGGATACAGACTCTCCAGTACGTAATGGATGGAGTCACTTTTCGCTTTCTAATAGGTATGGCAACCATGGAAGGTTTGAAAACACGTCTGATGGATGTTGTAACAGCATACCTATATGGCTCACTAGACAGTGAGATTTACATGAGAATCCCTGAAGGATTGAAAATGGCTGAATTACAAAAGTCCCGTCACATATATTCAATCAAGTTACAACGCTCGTTGTATGGGTTGAAACAGTCTGGTCGGATGTGGTATAATCGACTTATTGATTATTTAATAAAAGATGGATATATAAATGATCAAGTATGTCCATGTGTTTTTATTAAGAAATCACAAAGTGGATTTTCCATCATTGCTGTATATGTGGATGATTTGAATCTTGTAGGTACTCCTGAAGAACTCACAAGAACTACTACTTATTTAAAAGATGAATTTGAAATGAAAGATCTTGGAAAGACAAAATTCTGTTTGGGAATACAAGTGGAGCATTTAGCATCTGAAATTTTTGTTCATCAATCCATATATGCTGAAAAGATTCTCAGTCGTTTTCATATGGATAAAGCTCATCCTTTGACTACCTCGATGGTTGTTCGATCTTTAGAAGTTGATAAAGATCTATTTCGGCCTCTAGAAAGTGGGGAAGAAGTTCTTGGACCTGAAGTTCCACACCTAAGTGCAATAGGTGCTCTTATGTATCTTGCAAACTGTACACGACCTGATATTACTTTTCCTGTCAACTTGTTAGCAAGATATAGTACTTCTCCGACTAAGAGACATTGGGATGGGATCAAACACATTTTTAGATACCTCCGTGGAAGTATAGATCTTGGGTTATTTTATCCAAGAAATTCAACGTCACAATTGGTTGGATATACCGATGCTAGATATTTATCAGATCCACATAATGGAAGATCACAAACAGGTTATGTATTTACATATTGTGACACGACTATATCCTGGAAATCCACAAAGCAAACCATGACAGCTACATCTTTAAATCACTCAGAGATTCTCGCTATACATGAAGCAAGTAGAGAGTGTGTTTGGTTGAGATCAATTATTCAGCATATTCAAAAGTCATGTGGATTACCATCAATCAAAGACATTCCTACAATCCTGTATGAAGATAACGCTGCATGCATTGCTCAACTTAGAGGCGGGTACATCAAGGGAGATAGAACAAAGCACATTTCACCTAAATTCTTCTTCACACATGAGCTACAAAAGAAGGGTGATATAGATGTGCATCAAATTCGATCATGTGATAATCTAGCCGACTTATTCACAAAGTCGCTACCATATGCAACGTTTGCAAAATTTCGGAAAAGGATCGGAATGTGTCGACTGAGAGACTTATGACAACATTTCATCAAGGAGTAATGAATTCCTTTTGAGGGGAAGACTGTACTCTTTTTCCTTAGTCACGGTTTTTATCCCAATAGATTTTTCTTGACAAGGTTTTAACGAGGCAGTCAATTAAGATATTTATGTAAAAGATATGTACTCTTTTTCCCTTCGTTAAGTTTTTCCCACTGGGTTTTCTTAACAAGGTTTTTAATGAGACATAATCTTCTATCGTAGGGAATCAGGAGAAGTGTTATACACAAGATTCCCTAGGAAGGAACCCATGTGTACTCTTCCTTCTCCTCTACTCTTCCTCCTTTGGATTCTCCTTCCTTCCCCTTGACTCTTGCCTTGCCTATATAAAGGCATGCTGCTGAATGAATATTTAGAATTCGCCCAAAAGAATTTCTCTCTTTTGTCTTACTAATTCTCTATAAATTTATGCAGCAATTATAAGAGTATATTTATACACTTTTGCTAAAGTTTTATAATATTTTGCTTGCTCGTTGATTTCTTATTCTTTATTTTGAATTTGCTTCTAACTTACATCTAGATTGTTGCCCATGCATACAAATTTATGTTGTTATTAAATATTATATCCAAATTAAATATTATCGTATGTAAATATATAAATTAAAATAATAAAAAAATTTAATAATTAATAGACTTCACATTCATGAGAGTGATAGCAATATCAGGAACTTGTAAAAATATCATTTTTTTGTGAAAATAGTAATTTCGTAAAAAAAGAGACTCATATATTATTACTCTATCTGTTCTATATTATTTGTTTTTTAAAATTAAGTTGAGAGATTTATAAACTCAAAATTGACAAAAAATAATAATTTTAGTCAATATATTAATAAATATTATAAATTATTTAAATTTTATAATTTTTAACTAGTCAACTCAAATTAACTTTTAAAAATTAATAATAATCATATAATTAATTTAAAACGGTGATAATATTATTTTTATTTTATTGGTCACAATTTCCACATATCAAACATAAATTTATCATCAAATATCCATTACCTATTCTATTACCTAGACAAGGGCCAAAATAGTTACTTTAAATAAAATAAAAACAATAGGTAAAGAATTTGTATTATGACCTGAGACGTCATGCCAAACATATGAAAATGTTGGTCTACAGATTTTTTGTTCCAAACGTTAAATCATCTTAAGATCTATTTTTTTAAAAAAAATTTAAATTAAGGGGGAGAGAGAAACAAATCAAGGTGTATTCATCATTTTATTGCACTTCCTCCTATTTCAAAATTAGATTTATATTTTGAGTTCATAATTTAATTTATGAAATTCTTAATTTTAAAATTAATATGAATTTTTTTATGTTTTAGAAACAAAAAATATGACAATCTTGGTGTTTTTAGTTAGTTTACAATAACAGGGGATCTTTTGGGAAAAAAATATTAATATTAAAATTAAATAATTCTGCATCAATTTTAAAATTTTATAATTAACTTCAAGAGCATATATAGATATACGGATGCTCATAACAGGCATGTTATGAGCATTAACGACGGACAAATCCGTCATTAAAGACTGATCTATTAGAGTATTAATAACAGTTTTCCTAATTAACTCTCTATCCCCAATTTTAAAGAGATATATCAATAAATCATTATCCAACAGTTTCCTTATCCTTATTTGAATATCTATTTTAATCACTATAAAGGATTTTACTCTCCAGTGTGAGGGAATCAAAAGACCATTCTATATATATACAAAATGACATTTTACACCCTCATTTAAGTGGACAATTCATCAATCATACACATCTTGACATTTTTTTACTACTTCATTTTTAAATTATAAACTTAATATTAACTTTTAAAAAAATAAATCAAACGTATTCAAATTTAAAATTGATATAAATTTATTTAATTTATGTCAATATAATTATAAAAATGCAATTAATTATAAAATTTATTATTTTTAAAATTTAAATGAATCATTTTAAATTTAAAAATATCACAAATTAATTTTTTAAAAGTTAATATTGATCTTATGTACATTTACAATTACAATCCATTCAATACTCACTCCATAAATTACTTAAAATTTAAAATAAATAAAATTATTTTACAGTGGAATATAATTGATAAATTATACTCTCTTTTATAAATTATAAGATTATTATTAATTTGATATTTTGACTGTTGTAACTTTTAAATTTTAAATTTCATTATTAGGAATAATATAAGGAACATGTTGGGTACATAGTGAAAAAATTGAATCTCTATTTTGCAGAATGACTCAATAACACTGTAGAGTAAGAATAAAGATAAAAAAACTGTTGTAAATGCTCTTAACGAGAACATCCCTATATATATATATATATATATATATATATATATATATAGCAAGGATCTTAAGCTCACCCTTATTGAGCTCACCCCGAGCTCACCCTGCCTTTTATTTATATAAAAAAAAAACATAACTAATAAAAAATGTATAATAATTTTTGGAATTGAAAGTTTTTTTAAAAAAAGTATTTTGGGTGTGATTTGGGTACATATAACAAAACAGTGTTGTACAGTCGTTTTGTTATATGTACCAAAATCACACCCAAAATATTTTTTTTAAAAAAACTTTCAATTTCAAAAATTATTATACATTTTTTATTAGTTATGTTTTTTTTTTATAAAAAAAAAAGACAGGGTGAACTCGGGATGAGTTCAATAAGAGTGACTTTAAGAAATGGACTATATATATATATATATATATATATATATATATATATATATATATATAGGAGTATTTATTTTTCTTTGTTGGCAAATGCCACCAAAGTAATAAACTAAGGACCAATTTTATAGTTCTCAAAAAAAAAAAAAGACCAATATTCAACTTATTTCATCCAATAAAAGTCTTAAAATTAAATTTAATAAATTTCAAGAATATATGTTTATATTATAATCCATTTATCTCTAATTTGTTTAACAATAATAATATGATCTAAAATTTAAATGACAAACTTAAGTATATTGTGTCATTTTACTTCTTCCGTCTTCAAATATATATCTAAAAATATCTTTGTATTAATTTACTTGAATGATTCACCCATGTGATTACTGTCAAATGTAATCAATAATCATCAAATTACTATTGAATTAATTAATTGCGTATTACTCAGTAATTGTATTAAAACTTTTAATATGTATATAAAATAACAATTCAAGATTTATTAAATTATTAAACACAAAATTTTATGTCGCTAATAATAAATTAAACTTATAATAATAAATAACAAACAACACAACATACTTTATATGGACATTAATTATTTTAGTTAAACTAAACGTGTTGACAAAAAAATAAAATAAAAAAA
The DNA here is from genome assembly GCA_016801055.1 of Panax notoginseng. NCBI lineage: Eukaryota > Viridiplantae > Streptophyta > Magnoliopsida > Apiales > Araliaceae > Panax > Panax notoginseng. Next base: position 224,851,409 of record CM029014.1, read on the forward strand.
GAAATGTAAATTATGTGGCTAATAAGGATATTTATGTCCCAATTATTAAATATAAATGATATTTTTGTCTAAATAAAATTACAAAATGACCACTTTGTGGTAATCTCATATTACTACCTATTTTTGGGTCATTTGATTTAAATAAAATTTTGACACTTTATCGGGTATCTGATTACAGATAATGTAATATTACCGATGTAACAAACACGATTTATAAAAATGATCAGCGCAAATTACTGAGTATAGGGGTGAGCATGGTGCGGTTTGAAACCCAAATCGCACACGAAACTGCTTAGGTGAGGTTTGACAAATTCAAAAACGCACATAAAACCGCTTGTGATTGATGCGGTGTGGTTTCATTTGACGTGATTTCGGTTCCAAAATCAATTGAAATAATAACATTTTATGCAATTTAAATTAACAATTTAACATCACACAATATTAAAGTTGTAAAAGAGATCAAAACAAAGATATCGAAGTTTGTATCCCTCGTTCTACACATCCAAGAAGGAAAAATAAGCAGTAAGAAAAAATATTCAATAATACTTCATCCAACACCGAGTTTCAGAAGCACGCTGATAACTCAAAAGGGTTGCCTCATGATTTGCCTAATTTCAATAACTACAATTTTTTTAATCATAAAAGGTGTGTGTGTGTGTGTGTATATATATATATATATATATATATATATATATATATATATATATATATATATATATATTATGAGATTTGTATGGTGATGGTGATCATGTAGATCGATACCATCCAAATTTAGAATTAGTAGCTTAATTTTCATGGGAGATTCACTACACAAGGGTAAATAAAATATCTCTCTTGTATCAAGATTGTATAATTAATTAATTTTCATGGTGCGGTCTGGTTTCAATTTTATGCATGCAGTTTTGACTAGTAATAAAATCGAAACAGTAAATTTAATTTTTCAACTCACCTAAAACCGTTACATACGCCGAAACCGTTGGTGCGGTTTGTGCAACTTTTGATACGATTTCGGTTTCAATTTGAGTCATTGCTCAGCCCTAACTGAGTATCTAAGATGACCACTCTAGATGAAGTATAACAAACGTGTCCTCAAATGTAAGATCCCAACTTTTATAAATAAAGATGAATTTTCTATAAATATCATTTTTCAATATTATGGAGTGAAATTGATATAATGTTATAGTTGTGGGTAATATTTATAAATTTTACAAAGTACGCAAGTTGCTATATAATATTCGATTGGTCGGAGAATATTCGTTTTAACAGAAAATATTCGTACGACGACACAATCATTGGTGGACCCCACAAAGGAATTATTGTCGGATTAAGAAAACGATAAAAATACTTTATAAAAATAACGACGGAAGTTTTACAATTAATACTGTTGAACTACTCGGTAGTAAAAGTACAGTAATACGCATGGTTGCATAGTAGCACACAGTATTGATTATTGATGCTTACGTGATAAGTCATTCAGTTTTATTTTATTGGTATTATTAATGTAATAACACAGAAAAGTTTTTTATATAAAACAGAATACTTTTATAAAGTTATTCGTTTTATTAGGCTAATAGTAAAATATTTTTATATAAAACAGAATACTTTTATAAAGTTATCTGTTTTATTAGACAATAATTAGAATATATTATATTTTATAATGCATAGTGTTTGCATAGTATCTGCATAGTATTTACATAGTAAAATCTTTTATAAAGTTATTCGTTTTATTATATTATAAATAGAATATATTATATTTTATTTCAAAGATTTTGCTTTAAATATGGACCGTCAGATTAAAGTAAATCAATCTAGACCGTTCATGAGTTAGTTACTATGCAGTCCATTTTTCTATAAATAGAAGCTCATTCCTTCATTATTTTTTTACGAATTCACTGAAACTCTAGAGAGAGAAACTATAAAGAGAAAGAAGAAAAATATTCTGCTACTTCACTACTTCGATATCAAGTTTTTTTTACGGTAAAAGATATTATTTATTGTAGTCACAAAGGGTATTCTTTCTTTCTTATTCATGAAGAGAACTTCTGTTATTCCATTCTTTATTATTCTGTTGGAATAACATGTATACTCGTGTTACCCTATACTTGGTGAAATTCTTCTGTTATTACATTATTTATTATTCTGTCGGAATATCCTGTCTGTGCTTTACGCCGGACCTGGTTCCATTATTTATTATTCTGTCGGAATATCATGTCTGTGCGTTTACGTCGGACCTGGTTCCATTATTTATTATTCTGTCGGAATATCCTGTCGGTGCGTTTACGCATGACCTGGTTCCATTATTTATTTTCCTGTTGGAATAACCTGTCTGTGCGGTCTTAGTCATAATATTTCTTACTGGGCTAGTTGAGCTCACCCTTTCTTTCATTGTTCTCTTCAGGAAATGAGAATATAGCTGGGACAAGTCGGGGAACGGAGTGATGGACCAGATGATAGTATTAGTAGTCCTCACTATTCTATTAAATAGTGTGATAATAAATGTAACGGGGACTTATTCTGAGAGTGGATATTGTCTAGAAGACAGTATTTGTATTAAAACTCACAGCTCTCTTGTCGTATATTAACGATTGTATTTGTATTCTGTACCATATTTTTGGCGACTCAAAATAGGTGATGTATACCTATTTGAGGGCGTCACAGTTGGTATCAGAGCTTAGGGATATGATCTCTGGCTAAGATGTGAGACTAGAACTAGGAGGGGAGAGACGGAGAATTCCTTCGCCAGTATGACCTACCTAAGTTTATTTGGTATTTAATTGGTCGGTCAGAGTATAGAGATAATATGTGATATGTTATTTAACCCTTGTTTTGTAGCAGTATTTGAAAATGACAACCGAGAATGTTGAGAATAGCAATGGAGCACAGGCGACCGTTGATTCTCCACATATCAATAATCAGGATAATGTGCATCGGGAAGGCGATAATCCTCATACAAACAACAACACTGACCAAATGATGAATGATGGAATGTTCAGAGGATTTATGCAATTCATGCAACAGCAGGCGAGAGCGGCTCCTGTCCAAAATATAGGTGGAAACATTGAAAACTCTCGGACGGCCAACGCTAAACAGTTCAAGGAGCTGGGACCACCAGAGTTTATTGGAGAACCAAAACCACTTAAGGCGAAAACGTGGATAAAGCAGATCACCAAGATATTTGAGGCCTTGGGATGTGCCGATGAGCAAAAGGTTCCCTTTACCACCTTTATGTTGCGAGGAGAGGCAGATTACTGGTGGGAATCGGTAAAGCGTACTCAACCTACTACACTGAAGATGTCTTGGGAGAAGTTCCAAGAACTGTTCAATGACAAGTACTTTTCCGAAAGTATTCGTCACATGAAGAAGGTAGAGTTCATCAAGTTGGAGCAGAATAATATGACCGTGTCGCAGTACGAAGCTAAGTTTGCCGAGCTGTCCCGGTTTGCGTCCCACTTGGTGGATAATGAAGAAAGAATGACGCGGATGTTTTTAAGATGTTTGAAGCCGGAGATACGTCAACATCTTATTTCTCATAAACTGTGTTTTTATTTAGATGTTGTAAATAGGGCTCAGTTAGTGGAGCGCGATAACGAGTCAACGCAACCAAAAGAGAGTAACAGGCAAAATGATAATACCAGTGAAAGCAGTCATCGAAGCGGTGACAACAAGCGTGGAGGGAATCAGCAGGCCAGAAATGGTAACCACTTCGGTGGTAATCATGGCCAAAACAATAAGAATGGACATTTTAAAAAGAGGAGATTCAACAATGATGGAAAGGCGTCAGCACCAGCACCCGTGGTTAAGGAAGGAGAACGACCACCGATCATATGCTTCAAATGGGGAGGGGAGGGACACATCAGTCCAAACTGCGCGATGTCGTCCAAAGCATGTTATAATTGTGGAAGAGAAGGTCACCTAGCCCGATTTTGTCATTCACCGAAGACAAGTTCAGCTAGGATGGAGGCACCAAAGGACGTCCCAGAAAAGTCAAAACCGGTAGTGCAAGGGAGAGCGTTTGTTGTGACCTCCCAGAAAGCAAAGAACCCGAACGAGGTCATCACGGGTAAGCTTATCATAAACTCTAGTGAAGTCTATACCTTATTTGATACCGGTTCTACCCATTCTTTTATTTCTCCTTTTTGCGCTCAGCGATTAAATTTGACTCCAGAGAAATTAGACTTTGACTTATCTGTGGAAACTCCGTTGGGAGAAACATTCATTACATCCACTGTTTATAAGTCTTGTTTGGTTCAAATCGGTACCCTCACATTACCTGTCGATCTTATTTCATTGAAAATACTTGAATTTGATGTAATTCTAGGGATTGATTGGTTAACTACTCATCATGCAAAAATTGATTATTTTCGTAAGGTTGTTAGCTTTCATATTCCTAATCAACCTATTATGCGAATTCAAACAACCAAACCATTAAAATCAATCACTGTCATCTCAAGCCATAAAGCTATTCGTTTATTGAAAAACGGATGTCAAGCTTTCTTAGCTCATGCCACGGATCTAAACAAAAATACTTCAATTTTGAATGATATTTCTATTGTTAATAAATTTCCTGACGTATTTCCTGAAGAACTTCCTGGCCTACCCCCAGAGCATGAAATTGAATTTTGTATCGACCTTGAACCCGGTACAAAACCCATTTTCAAAGCCCCATATCGAATGGCTCCTATTGAACTTCAGGAGTTAAAGACCCAACTACAGGAATTATTAGACATTGGCTTTATTCGTCCTAGTACTTCTCCTTGAGGTGCTCCTGTTCTATTCGTGAAGAAGAAAGATGGGAGTATGCGACTTTGTATTGATTATCAGGAGTTGAATCATGTCACTATCAGAAATAGGTACTCATTGCCACGTATTGATGACCTGTTTGACCAGTTGCAAGGAGCACAATTCTTTTCAAAAATCGATCTTCGTTCTGGATATCATCAGCTGAAGGTTAGAACTGAGGATATTCCAAAGACTGCCTTCAGAACTCGGTACGGGCATTATGAATTCTTAGTCATGTCTTTTGGATTGACTAATGCTCATGTTGCCTTCATGGATATGATGAACCGAGTATTCAAAGAATATTGAGATCACTTTGTGGTTGTCTTTATTGAAGACATCCTTATTTATTCCAAAAGCCGTGAAGATCATGAGCAACACTTGAGGCTGATACTCCAAAAGCTTCGTGAATACAAGCTTTATGCCAAGTTAAAGAAATGCGAGTTCTGGCTTGAAGAAGTAGCATTCCTTGGGCACGTAGTATCAAGTCATGGAATATCTGTTGACCCGGTAAAGATTGAAGCAATTCAAAGCTAGGAAAAACCTAAATCAGTGACCGAAGTACGTAGCTTTCTCGGTTTTGCTGGTTATTATCGGAGATTCGTGGAAGGATTTTCTCGAATCGCTACTCCATTAACTCAGCTGACTCGAAAAGATACAAAGTTCGGTTGGAGCGAAGAATGTGGGAAGAGTTTTCAAGAACTCAAGAGGAGACTCATTTCAGCACCTGCTCTGACAATACCATCTGGCTCGGAGGGATTTGTCATCTACAGTGATGCTTCGGGCAAAGGGTTGGGATGTATTCTTATGCAACATGGGAAAGTCATAGCCTATGCCTCAAGACAACTCAAAGAATATGAGAGGAATTATCCTACTCATGATCTAGAGTTGGCAGCTGTTGTCTTCGCACTTAAAATTTGGAGGCATTACTTGTATGGGGAGAAAGTGGAGATCTTTACGGCTCATAAAAGTCTCAAATATTTCTTCACTCAAAAAGAACTCAACATGCGACAACGACTTTGGCTGGAATTGTTGAAAGATTATGATCATACCATCCAATACCATCCTAGAAAAGCGAACGTGGTAGCTGATGCATTGAGTAGAAGATCGTATGCAAGTACGAGTGCGATATTGTCAACGCAAAGGCCCATTTTTTGTGACTTGCAAAGGATGGAGATAGAGTTAAAGACTGGACCCATGTGATGATGGCGAATATACGAGTAGAACCGACTTTAATTGATAATGTAAGACCCCAACTTATTAATGAATAAAATCAAATTTTCTCTAAATATTATTGTGAATAATAAGGGGTTAATTTGATATAATACTTTGGTTATGGGTGAAATGTGCAAATTTTGCAAAGTAAGCAAGTGGTTATAAAATATTTATTTTTGGTCGGTGAATATTCGGTTGGTCGTGGAATATTCTTGCTGTCGGGGAATATTCGTACGACGACGCAGCCTTGTGTGGGCCCCATAACAGAAAGCGATTGGATGAAGAAAACGACAAGTATAAGTTGTTTATAAATAACGGCGTAGTTGTTACCGTTAACACTGTTGAAATACCCGGTGGTTAAAAATACAGTAATAACGCGTGGTTGCACAGTAGCACACGGATTGCACAGTATAGTTGAATTATTGATTCGTACGTAAGAAGGCACTACTCAATAATTGTTACAGTAGTTATTATTCAATATTTTATTTTATTGATTCAATAATTGCTGCGTTGATATTTTATATTATTGTTGTTTCAATAATTGTTGCTGCACAGTATTTTCATTTATCAGATCAATAATTCATATTATTTGAATAATATTATTAGATAACATTATTGGCAATGTCTAGAAAGTTCTGTCTAAGGAGAGGTTTGGTCATCTAATTGCGCGCCAGTAAGGAGAAATCCTTATTGGAAAGCCCCCTCTTTCCTGGGAACGGCCTGGTTGTCATAAATGTGATTCTGTAATATTATTTGTGAATAATTAATTATTGATTCATATGATAAGGAAATATTTATTTTATGTGGATATAAATGAGGGATATATTTTTGTGGTTAAAAATGAAGGAGTTAATGTTGAGGTGTTTTATCAGTATTTTTATCGGAATGGAGGTATTAAAAATCAAATCAGGGTTTTTGAGATATTTTACAGGGGTTATAATTTTTAATCCGACCGTTGGATCGTGGTAATTTTTGGATATGTTATACATATATAAGTTGAGTATATGCCCACAAATTTTGAACCGTTAAAAATGAACGTATGATTTATTACGAATTTTACAAGATGACTGGTTCAGAAATTGTTGAATTTTCGGATTTTATCATTTTGGTGGAAAATTCTAGAATTGGTGGGCCCCACTTGTGGTTGGTGAAGAAATGTGCTGAATTATATTTCAAATGTGGTGGGTGGGAATAGTAGCAGGTAAAGCCATCAGGTTGCAGGTCAAACCTACCAAAATTTTCCTATAAATAGAGGGCTAAGTTAGAATTGAAAATCACACCAGAAACAAGTTTTCTCTCTTTCTCTCTCTAGATTATTGAGTGTATTTTGTGAGTATTTAGATACTTTGAGAGTTTCTATTCATCAGAGCAAGTTTCTTTCAGCCTTATACCGGTATTCCGACCAGAAGTACTGATATTTTGAGGTAAGGGATATTATTTTCTTTTTAATGATATTATTTTCTTCAATATCATTATGCTGAAATATTGATATGAGTTTTTATCAAATTTGGAACTTTTTGTGTCGGGGGTTACTATTCACGTATACGGCACTATTCACGTATACGACTATTCACGAATACGGCACTATTCACCGAAAAATAAAATTTTCCCTTTTTGTCCAAGATGTCTATTATGGTTACTATCTTTGATTGTATCCATGTTTTGATCTTTATTTTTGAATTCTGCTTCACAATTGATTATTATGAAGTATTATTGATCTTGGATAAACTGTTATACGAATCCCTACTATTTGTCCTTCTGTCTCATTGGATTCGTTCTCTTTAAGATATTTTTCATCATCCTCAGTCCTAAATGATGATATTAATGAATATCTTTGGCCTGTAGTGCAAAGATGTATGATTACTTGATGAATATCTTTGGCCTGTAGTGCAAAGATGTATGATTACTTGATGAATATCTTTGGCCTGTAGTGCAAAGATGAACAGGTGTTGAGATGAACATGACTGACAGGTGATACAAATGAATATCTTTGGCCTGTAGTGCAAAGATGAATATTTGGATAAAGATGATTATTAATTGATGTTACAGGGATAAAATATTGATGATGGACTTTTAAATCTTAGAAGATAGTAGAATTCTTTCTCTACTTGACTCTTCTAATGGTTTGCTGTTTCCGCTGCAGTTGTTGATCTAAAACTTGTTGTCGATTATATTTTATCAGATTTTTCCCTGTTGAAGACTAACGATAATTTGTTGTATATTATCTTAGTCATAATATTCTTTACTGGGCTAGTTGAGCTCACCCTTTTCCTTTTTGTTCCATTTTTCTTCTCAGGAGGTGAGAACATAGCAGGATCTAGTCGGGGTATGGAGTGATGGTTCTAGAAAGATGTATTAGCAGTCCTCACTATTTCTGTAAAATAGTGTTTGAATAATTGTAATGAGGATTTATTTGAGTGTGGATATTGTCTAGAAGACAATATTTGTATTTAAACTCACAGTATGTGTTGTCGTATTTTGCACGACAATTGTATTATTGAAGTTGTAGTTTGCTTTCTGTACCATGTATTTGGCGACTCAGAATGGGTGTTGTATACCTATTCTGGGGGCGTCACAGTTGGTATCAGAGCTTAGGGATATGATCCCTGGCTGAGATGTGAGACAAGAACTAGGAGGGGAGAGACGGGGAATTCCTTCGCTAGTATGACCTGACTAAGTTTATTTGGTGTTTATTTGGTCGGTCAGAGTATAGGGATAATATATGACATGACTATTAACCCTTGTTTTATGGCAGTATTTAAGAATGGCAGCTGAGAACGTTAATAATGGAGTAAATCAGACCGTGGAGACACCTTTGATCACTACCCAGGGGAACGTGCAACAGGAAGGCAATATTCCTCCTGTAAACAACGTTACCGAGCAAACGATGAATGATGGAATGTTTAGGAGCTTTTTGCAGTTCATGCAAAATCAGACGAGGGAGACTCGTGTGCAGAATACGGGTGGAAATGATAACAACGCGCGGTTTGTCACAGCTAAGCAGTTCAAAGAATTGGGACCACCAGAATTTAAGGGAAAGCCGGATCCGATCATGGCGGAAACGTGGGTCAAGCAAATTACCAAGATATTTGATGTCTTGGGATGCACGGAGGAACAGAAGGTTCCATTCGCCACATTTATGTTCCGCGGTGAGGCAGACTACTGGTGGGAGTCTGTGAAGCGTACCCAGCCTGACGCACTCAACATGTCCTGGGAAACATTTCAAAAACTGTTCAATGACAAGTACTTTCCTGAAAGTATTCGTCATATGAAGGAGGTTGAGTTTATTAGACTGGAACAAAACAACATGACGGTGTCCCAGTACGAGGCGAAGTTTGCAGAGTTATCCAGGTTTGCACCTCATTTGGTCGAAAATGAGGAACGAATGACAAGGATGTTTCTGAGAGGTCTAAAACCCGAGATTCGACAATATCTTATCTCTCATAAATTTTCTTTATATTCAGATGTTGTAAACAGGGCTCAATTATTAGAGCGAGATAATGAGTATGTTCAACCGAGGGACCACAACCAGGGTCATACCGGTGGCGGCAGTCATCGAAGCAATGACAACCAGAGGGAAGGAAAGCATTCGGACAAAAGCGGTAACCACTCGGGTGGTCATCGTGGCCATGATAATAGGAGAGGTGAGTCAAGTGAAAATTTCAAGAAGAGAAGATTTAACGATGACAGGAAGATGTCGATAGCAGCACCAGCACCAGGAACAAATTCTAGGGGAGGAGAACGACCGCCAGTTAGATGTTACAGATGCGGAGAGGAGGGACATATAAGTCCAAACTGCCCACAACAATTCAAGGTATGTTATAACTGTGGAAAGGAGGGTCATATAGCTCGAGAGTGTTCTGTAGTAAAACCAAGTTCAGCGGGGATGGTGACTCCAAAAGTTATCCCGGATAAGTCAAAGTCAACGGTTCCTGGAAGAGCGTTTTTCGTGACTGGTCAGAATGCGAGGAACCCGAACGAAATTAGCACGGGTTAGTTAATTATAAATTTTTGCGAAGTTTATACCTTATTAGATACCGGTTCTACCCATTCTTTTATCTCTCCTGCTTGTGCTCAACGTTTAAACTTGATTCCGGAGAAATTAAACTTTGACCTATCTGTGGAAACTCCGTTAGGAGAAACTTTCATCACATCCACTATTTATAAATCTTGTTTGATCCAAGTTGGCACCATCACATTACCTGTTGACCTTATCTCTTTAAAGATACTTGCTTTTGATGTGATTTTAGGAATCGATTGGTTAACTACTCATCATGCCAAATTGATTGCTTTTGTAAGGTTGTTAGTTTTCATATTCCTAAGCAACCTGTTATTCAAATTCAAGCAACCAAACCATTGAAGTCAAACTCTTTCATATCAAGCCGTAAAGTCATTCGTTTATTGAAAAACGGATGTCAAGCTTTCTTAGCTATGTTATGAACTTGAACAAAAATACGCTAGATGTGAATGATATTTCTATTGTTAGTAAAATTTTTGACGTATTTCCTGAAGAATTTCCTGGCTTAACCCAGAGCGTGATATTGAATTTTTGTATTGATCTTCAACCCGATACAAAACTCATTTCTAAAATCTTATATCGAATGACTCCTATTGAACTTCGGGAGTTAAAAACCTAACTATAGAAGTTGATAACCGAGCCTTTATCTGGTGACTTCCTTTATGGAATGCACTGAATCCAGACTCTCCGTAGGGGACGCCATATTCGTGCGGTAGTAAACTGATAGGTGTCATTGTGACGTGCTATCGAAAGTTGGGATATGAGTCACAGTTGAGAGCAATCTAAGTAGGTAATCGAAGTACGTAGCTTTCTAGGCTTAGCTGGTTATTATCGGAGATTTGTGGAAGGATTTTCTCGAATCGCTACTCCGTTAACTCAGCTGACTCGGAAAGATACAAAATTCGTATGGAGTGAGGAATGCGAGAAGAGTTTCCAAGAACTCAAGAGGAGACTCATTTCGGCACCTGTTCTGACAATACCATCTGGTTCGGATGGATTTGTTATCTACAGCGATGCTTCAGGCAAAGGGTTAGGATGTGTTCTCATGCAACATGGGAAAGTCATAGCCTATGCCTCACGACAACTCAAAGAATATGAGAGGAATTATCCTACTCATGATTTGGAGTTGGCAGCAGTCGTTTTTGCGTTGAAAATCTGGAGACACTACCTGTATGGGGAGAAAGTGGAGATCTATACAGATCATAAAAGCCTCAAATATTTCTTCACCCAAAAGGAACTCAACATGCGGCAACGACGTTGGCTTGAGCTGTTGAAAGATTACGATCATACCATCCAATACCATCCTGGAAAAGCAAACGTAGTAGCTGACGCATTGAGTAGAAGATCATATGCGGGTACGAGTGCAATGTTTTTAACACAAAGGCCCATTTTGTATGACTTGCAAAGGATGGAGATAGAGATGAAGGCTCCAAGTACCCACATGATGATATCAAATATACGAGTAGAACCGACTTTAATCGATAAAGTTAAAGCTGCTCAAGCTACGGATATAGAGCTGATGCGTATGAAGAAGAAAGTGCAAGAAGGTGCTATTCCAGAAGCAAGAATCGATGAAGAAGGAATACTTCGAGTCAACTCCAGACTTTGTGTTCCTAACGATTTTGACTTGAAGCATAGAATAATGATGGAGGCACACAACACACCGTTTGCAATCCATCCTGGGAGTACCAAAATGTATCACGATCTTCGACATACATTTTGGTGGAGCAATATCTCGAGATGTTTAACTTGTCAACGTGTAAAAGCGGAGCATCAAGTACCAAAGGGTCCATTGCAACCACTTGAGATTCCGAAATGGAAGTGGGAACACATTACTATGGATTTTGTTACAGGTCTTCCCAAGGTTTCTCAAGGCATAGATGCGATTTGGGTTATTGTTGATAGATTAACCAAGTCCGCTCATTTCTTGCCGATACGTGAGACTTATTCCCTTGAACGTCTTGCTAGTATGTACGTGAACGAGATTGTGAGATTGCATGGCATGCCAGTATCCATAGTTTCGGATCGTGACCCAAGATTCACTTCACGATTTTGGGTTAGCTTGCAGAAAGCTATGGGCACGGATTTACGATTCAGTTCAGCATACCATCCTCAAACGGACGGACAATCAGAGAGGACTATTCAAACTCTTGAAGATCTATTAAGACTTTGTGTCTTAGATCTCAAAGGGAGTTGGGATAAGTACCTACCATTGGTGGAATTCTCCTACAACAACAGTTATCAGGCGAGCATAGGTGTGGCTCCATTTGAGGCGTTGTATGGAAGAAAATGTCGTTCTCCAGTATGCTGGGACGAGGTGGGTGAAGCAACATTGTTGGGACCAGAATTGGTACGCATTACTACAGAGAAGATCCAAACGATTCGACAACGTATACAAACGGCACAGGATCGACAAAAGAGTTATGCGGATCTTCATCGGAAGGACGTGGAATTTAATATTGGGGATCATGTATTGTTACGTGTTGCACCATGGAAGGGAGTTACAAGATTTGGGAAGAGAGGAAAGCTCAATCCAAGATTTGTTGGTCCATTTGAGATTCTTGAGCGAATAGGAAATGTGGCATATAGACTCGCATTACCTCCAAGCATGTCTCGTGTTCATAATGTTTTTCACATATCTATGCTTCGTAAATATGTTAAAGACCCGAACCACATTATTGAGTTAGAACCAGACGAGATAGCTGAAGATTTAACGTACGAGGAGGTATCTGTTAAGATCTTGGATAGGAAAGAGCATGTCCTACGCACGAAGGTTATACCACAAGTTAAGGTTTTGTGGAGAAACCATGCTATTGAAGAAATGACCTGGGAGTTGGAATCAGAAATGAAAGCGAGGTATCCTCACCTTTTTGAAACATCAGGTACGTACGTCAATTTCGAGGACGAAATTTCATAAGGAGGGGAGGTTGTAAGACCCCAACTTATTAATGAATAAAATCAAATTTTCTCTAAATATTATTGTGAATAATAAGGGGTTAATTTGATATAATACTTTGGTTATGGGTGAAATGTGCAAATTTTGCAAAATAAGCAAGTGGTTATAAAATATTTATTTTTGGTCGGTGAATATTCGGTTGGTCGTGGAATATTCTTGCTGTCGGGGAATATTCGTACGACGACGCAGCCTTGTGTGGGCCCCATAACGGAAAGCGATTGGATGAAGAAAACGACAAGTATAAGTTGTTTATAAATAACGGCGTAGTTGTTACCGTTAATACTGTTGGAATACCCGGTGGTTAAAATACAGTAATAACGCGTGGTTGCACAGTAGCACACGGATTGCACAGTATATTGAATTATTGATTCGTACGTAAGAAGGCACTACTCAATAATTGTTACAGTAGTTATTATTCAATATTTTATTTTATTGATTCAATAATTGCTGCGTTGATATTTTATATTATTGTTGTTTCAATAATTGTTGCTGCACAGTATTTTCATTTATCAGATCAATAATTCATATTATTTGAATAATATTATTAGATAACATTATTGGCAATGTCTAGAAAGTTCTGTCTAAGGAGAGGTTTGGTCATCTAATTGCGCGCCAGTAAGGAGAAATCCTTATTGGAAAGCCCCCTCTTTCCTGGGAACGGCCTGGTTGTCATAAATGTGATTCTGTAATATTATTTGTGAATAATTAATTATTGATTCATATGATAAGGAAATATTTATTTTATGTGGATATAAATGAGGGATATATTTTTGTGGTTAAAAATGAAGGAGTTAATGTTGAGGTTTTTATCAGTATTTTTGTCGGAATGGAGGTATTAAAAATCAAATCAGGGTTTTTGAGATATTTTGCGGGGGTTATAATTTTTAATCCGACCGTTGGATCGTGGTAATTTTTGGATATGTTATACATATATAAGTTGAGTATATGTCCACAAATTTTGAACCGTTAAAAATGAACGTATGATTTATTATGAATTTTACAAGATGACTGGTTCAGAAATTGTTGAATTTTCGGAGTTTATCATTTTGGTGGAAAATTCTAGAATTGGTGGGCCCCACTTGTGGTTGGTGAAGAAATGTGCTGAATTATATTTCAAATGTGGTGGGTGGGAATAGTAGCAGGTAAAGCCATCAGGTTGCAGGTCAAACCTACCAAAATTTTCCTATAAATAGAGGGCTAAGTTAGAATTGAAAATCACACCAGAAACAAGTTTTCTCTCTTTCTCTCTCTAGATTATTGAGTGTATTTTGTGAGTATTTAGATACTTTGAGAGTTTCTATTCATCAGAGCAAGTTTCTTTCAGCCTTATACCGGTATTCCGACCAGAAGTACTGATATTTTGAGGTAAGGGATATTATTTTCTTTTTAATGATATTATTTTCTTCAATATCATTATGCTGAAATATTGATATGAGTTTTTATCAAATTTGGAACTTTTTGTGTCGGGGGTTACTATTCACGTATACGGCACTATTCACGTATACGGCACTATTCACGAATACGGCACTATTCACCGAAAAATAAAATTTTCCCTTTTTGTCCAAGATGTCTATTATGGTTACTATCTTTGATTGTATCCATGTTTTGATCTTTATTTTTGAATTCTGCTTCACAATTGATTATTATGAAGTATTATTGATCTTGGATAAACTGTTATACGAATCCCTACTATTTGTCCTTCTGTCTCATTGGATTCGTTCTCTTTAAGATATTTTTCATCATCCTCAGTCCTAAATGATGATATTAATGAATATCTTTGGCCTGTAGTGCAAAGATGTATGATTACTTGATGAATATCTTTGGCCTGTAGTGCAAAGATGTATGATTACTTGATGAATATCTTTGGCCTGTAGTGCAAAGATGAACAGGTGTTGAGATGAACATGACTGACAGGTGATACAAATGAATATCTTTGGCCTGTAGTGCAAAGATGAATATTTGGATAAAGATGATTATTAATTGATGTTACAGGGATAAAATATTGATGATGGACTTTTAAATCTTAGAAGATAGTAGAATTCTTTCTCTACTTGACTCTTCTAATGGTTTGCTGTTTCCGCTGCAGTTGTTGATCTAAAACTTGTTGTCGATTATATTTTATCAGATTTTTCCCTGTTGAAGACTAACGATAATTTGTTGTATATTATCTTAGTCATAATATTCTTTACTGGGCTAGTTGAGCTCACCCTTTTCCTTTTTGTTCCATTTTTCTTCTCAGGAGGTGAGAACATAGCAGGATCTAGTCGGGGTATGGAGTGATGGTTCTAGAAAGATGTATTAGCAGTCCTCACTATTTCTGTAAAATAGTGTTTGAATAATTGTAATGAGGATTTATTTGAGTGTGGATATTGTCTAGAAGACAATATTTGTATTTAAACTCACAGTATGTGTTGTCGTATTTTGCACGACAATTGTATTATTGAAGTTGTAGTTTGCTTTCTGTACCATGTATTTGGCGACTCAGAATGGGTGTTGTATACCTATTCTGGGGGCGTCACAGTTGGTATCAGAGCTTAGGGATATGATCCCTGGCTGAGATGTGAGACAAGAACTAGGAGGGGAGAGACGGGGAATTCCTTCGCTAGTATGACCTGACTAAGTTTATTTGGTGTTTATTTGGTCGGTCAGAGTATAGGGATAATATATGACATGACTATTAACCCTTGTTTTATGGCAGTATTTAAGAATGGCAGCTGAGAACGTTAATAATGGAGTAAATCAGACCGTGGAGACACCTTTGATCACTACCCAGGGGAACGTGCAACAGGAAGGCAATATTCCTCCTGTAAACAACGTTACCGAGCAAACGATGAATGATGGAATGTTTAGGAGCTTTTTGCAGTTCATGCAAAATCAGACGAGGGAGACTCGTGTGCAGAATACGGGTGGAAATGATAACAACGCGCGGTTTGTCACAGCTAAGCAGTTCAAAGAATTGGGACCACCAGAATTTAAGGGAAAGCCGGATCCGATCATGGCGGAAACGTGGGTCAAGCAAATTACCAAGATATTTGATGTCTTGGGATGCACGGAGGAACAGAAGGTTCCATTCGCCACATTTATGTTCCGCGGTGAGGCAGACTACTGGTGGGAGTCTGTGAAGCGTACCCAGCCTGACGCACTCAACATGTCCTGGGAAACATTTCAAAAACTGTTCAATGACAAGTACTTTCCTGAAAGTATTCGTCATATGAAGGAGGTTGAGTTTATTAGACTGGAACAAAACAACATGACGGTGTCCCAGTACGAGGCGAAGTTTGCAGAGTTATCCAGGTTTGCATCTCATTTGGTCGAAAATGAGGAACGAATGACAAGGATGTTTCTGAGAGGTCTAAAACCCGAGATTCGACAATATCTTATCTCTCATAAATTTTCTTTATATTCAGATGTTGTAAACAGGGCTCAATTATTAGAGCGAGATAATGAGTATGTTCAACCGAGGGACCACAACCAGGGTCATACCGGTGGCGGCAGTCATCGAAGCAATGACAACCAGAGGGAAGGAAAGCATTCGGACAAAAGCGGTAACCACTCGGGTGGTCACCGTGGCCATGATAATAGGAGAGGTGAGTCAAGTGAAAATTTCAAGAAGAGAAGATTTAACGATGACAGGAAGATGTCGATAGCAGCACCAGCACCAGGAACAAATTCTAGGGGAGGAGAACGACCGCCAGTTAGATGTTACAGATGCGGAGAGGAGGGACATATAAGTCCAAACTGCCCACAGCAGTTCAAGGTATGTTATAACTGTGGAAAGGAGGGTCATATAGCTCGAGAGTGTTCTGTAGTAAAACCAAGTTCAGCGGGGATGGTGACTCCAAAAGTTATCCCGGATAAGTCAAAGTCAACGGTTCCTGGAAGAGCGTTTTTCGTGACTGGTCAGAATGCGAGGAACCCGAACGAAATTAGCACGGGTTAGTTAATTATAAATTTTTGCGAATTTTATACCTTATTAGATACCGGTTCTACCCATTCTTTTATCTCTCCTGCTTGTGCTCAACGTTTAAACTTGATTCCGGAGAAGTTAAACTTTGACCTATCTGTGGAAACTCCGTTAGGAGAAACTTTCATCACATCCACTATTTATAAATCTTGTTTGATCCAAGTTGGCACCATCACATTACCTGTTGACCTTATCTCTTTAAAGATACTTGCTTTTGATGTGATTTTAGGAATCGATTGGTTAACTACTCATCATGCCAAATTGATTGCTTTTGTAAGGTTGTTAGTTTTCATATTCCTAAGCAACCTGTTATTCAAATTCAAGCAACCAAACCATTGAAGTCAAACTCTTTCATATCAAGCCGTAAAGTCATTCGTTTATTGAAAAACGGATGTCAAGCTTTCTTAGCTATGTTATGAACTTGAACAAAAATACGCTAGATGTGAATGATATTTCTATTGTTAGTAAAATTTTTGACGTATTTCCTGAAGAATTTCCTGGCTTAACCCAGAGCGTGATATTGAATTTTTGTATTGATCTTCAACCCGATACAAAACTCATTTCTAAAATCTTATATCGAATGACTCCTATTGAACTTCGGGAGTTAAAAACCTAACTATAGAAGTTGATAACCGAGCCTTTATCTGGTGACTTCCTTTATGGAATGCACTGAATCCAGACTCTCCGTAGGGGACGCCATATTCGTGCGGTAGTAAACTGATAGGTGTCATTGTGACGTGCTATCGAAAGTTGGGATATGAGTCACAGTTGAGAGCAATCTAAGTAGGTAATCGAAGTACGTAGCTTTCTAGGCTTAGCTGGTTATTATCGGAGATTTGTGGAAGGATTTTCTCGAATCGCTACTCCGTTAACTCAGCTGACTCGGAAAGATATAAAATTCGTATGGAGTGAGGAATGCGAGAAGAGTTTCCAAGAACTCAAGAGGAGACTCATTTTGGCACCTGTTCTGACAATACCATCTGGTTCGGATGGATTTGTTATCTACAGCGATGCTTCAGGCAAAGGGTTAGGATGTGTTCTCATGCAACATGGGAAAGTCATAGCCTATGCCTCACGACAACTCAAAGAATATGAGAGGAATTATCCTACTCATGATTTGGAGTTGGCAGCAGTCGTTTTTGCGTTGAAAATCTGGAGACACTACCTGTATGGGGAGAAAGTGGAGATCTATACAGATCATAAAAGCCTCAAATATTTCTTCACCCAAAAGGAACTCAACATGCGGCAACGACGTTGGCTTGAGCTGTTGAAAGATTACGATCATACCATCCAATACCATCCTGGAAAAGCAAACGTAGTAGCTGACGCATTGAGTAGAAGATCATATGCGGGTACGAGTGCAATGTTTTTAACACAAAGGCCCATTTTGTATGACTTGCAAAGGATGGAGATAGAGATGAAGGCTCTAAGTACCCACATGATGATATCAAATATACGAGTAGAACCGACTTTAATCGATAAAGTTAAAGCTGCTCAAGCTACGGATATAGAGCTGATGCGTATGAAGAAGAAAGTGCAAGAAGGTGCTATTCCAGAAGCAAGAATCGATGAAGAAGGAATACTTCGAGTCAACTCCAGACTTTGTGTTCCTAACGATTTTGACTTGAAGCATAGAATAATGATGGAGGCACACAACACACCGTTTGCAATCCATCCTGGGAGTACCAAAATGTATCACGATCTTTGACATACATTTTGGTGGAGCAATATCTCGAGATGTTTAACTTGTCAACGTGTAAAAACGGAGCATCAAGTACCAAAGAGTCCATTGCAACCACTTGAGATTCCGAAATGGAAGTGGGAACACATTACTATGGATTTTGTTACAGGTCTTCCCAAGGTTTCTCAAGGCATAGATGCGATTTGGGTTATTGTTGATAGATTAACCAAGTCCGCTCATTTCTTGCCGATACGTGAGACTTATTCCCTTGAACGTCTTGCTAGTATGTACGTGAACGAGATTGTGAGATTGCATGGCATGCCAGTATCCATAGTTTCGGATCGTGACCCAAGATTCACTTCACGATTTTGGGTTAGCTTGCAGAAAGCTATGGGCACGGATTTACGATTCAGTTCAGCATACCATCCTCAAACGGACGGACAATCAGAGAGGACTATTCAAACTCTTGAAGATCTATTAAGACTTTGTGTCTTAGATCTCAAAGGGAGTTGGGATAAGTACCTACCATTGGTGGAATTCTCCTACAACAACAGTTATCAGGCGAGCATAGGTGTGGCTCCATTTGAGGCGTTGTATGGAAGAAAATGTCGTTCTCCAGTATGCTGGGACGAGGTGGGTGAAGCAACATTGTTGGGACCAGAATTGGTACGCATTACTACAGAGAAGATCCAAACGATTCGACAACGTATACAAACGGCACAGGATCGACAAAAGAGTTATGCGGATCTTCATCGGAAGGACGTGGAATTTAATATTGGGGATCATGTATTGTTACGTGTTGCACCATGGAAGGGAGTTACAAGATTTGGGAAGAGAGGAAAGCTCAATCCAAGATTTGTTGGTCCATTTGAGATTCTTGAGCGAATAGGAAATGTGGCATATAGACTCGCATTACCTCCAAGCATGTCTCGTGTTCATAATGTTTTTCACATATCTATGCTTCGTAAATATGTTAAAGACCCGAACCACATTATTGAGTTAGAACCAGACGAGATAGCTGAAGATTTAACGTACGAGGAGGTATCTGTTAAGATCTTGGATAGGAAAGAGCATGTCCTACGCACGAAGGTTATACCACAAGTTAAGGTTTTGTGGAGAAACCATGCTATTGAAGAAATGACCTGGGAGTTGGAATCAGAAATGAAAGCGAGGTATCCTCACCTTTTTGAAACATCAGGTACGTACGTCAATTTCGAGGACGAAATTTCATAAGGAGGGGAGGTTGTAAGACCCCAACTTATTAATGAATAAAATCAAATTTTCTCTAAATATTATTGTGAATAATAAGGGGTTAATTTGATATAATACTTTGGTTATGGGTGAAATGTGCAAATTTTGCAAAATAAGCAAGTGGTTATAAAATATTTATTTTTGGTCGGTGAATATTCGGTTGGTCGTGGAATATTCTTGCTGTCGGGGAATATTCGTACGACGACGCAGCCTTGTGTGGGCCCCATAACAGAAAGCGATTGGATGAAGAAAACGACAAGTATAAGTTGTTTATAAATAACGGCGTAGTTGTTACCGTTAACACTGTTGAAATACCCGGTGGTTAAAAATACAGTAATAACGCGTGGTTGCACAGTAGCACACGGATTGCACAGTATAGTTGAATTATTGATTCGTACGTAAGAAGGCACTACTCAATAATTGTTACAGTAGTTATTATTCAATATTTTATTTTATTGATTCAATAATTGCTGCGTTGATATTTTATATTATTGTTGTTTCAATAATTGTTGCTGCACAGTATTTTCATTTATCAGATCAATAATTCATATTATTTGAATAATATTATTAGATAACATTATTGGCAATGTCTAGAAAGTTCTGTCTAAGGAGAGGTTTGGTCATCTAATTGCGCGCCAGTAAGGAGAAATCCTTATTGGAAAGCCCCCTCTTTCCTGGGAACGGCCTGGTTGTCATAAATGTGATTCTGTAATATTATTTGTGAATAATTAATTATTGATTCATATGATAAGGAAATATTTATTTTATGTGGATATAAATGAGGGATATATTTTTGTGGTTAAAAATGAAGGAGTTAATGTTGAGGTGTTTTATCAGTATTTTTATCGGAATGGAGGTATTAAAAATCAAATCAGGGTTTTTGAGATATTTTACGGGGGTTATAATTTTTAATCCGACCGTTGGATCGTGGTAATTTTTGGATATGTTATACATATATAAGTTGAGTATATGCCCACAAATTTTGAACCGTTAAAAATGAACGTATGATTTATTACGAATTTTACAAGATGACTGGTTCAGAAATTGTTGAATTTTCGGATTTTATCATTTTGGTGGAAAATTCTAGAATTGGTGGGCCTCACTTGTGGTTGGTGAAGAAATGTGCTGAATTATATTTCAAATGTGGTGGGTGGGAATAGTAGCAGGTAAAGCCATCAGGTTGCAGGTCAAACCTACCAAAATTTTCCTATAAATAGAGGGCTAAGTTAGAATTGAAAATCACACCAGAAACAAGTTTTCTCTCTTTCTCTCTCTAGATTATTGAGTGTATTTTGTGAGTATTTAGATACTTTGAGAGTTTCTATTCATCAGAGCAAGTTTCTTTCAGCCTTATACCGGTATTCCGACCAGAAGTACTGATATTTTGAGGTAAGGGATATTATTTTCTTTTTAATGATATTATTTTCTTCAATATCATTATGCTGAAATATTGATATGAGTTTTTATCAAATTTGGAACTTTTTGTGTCGGGGGTTACTATTCACGTATACGGCACTAATCACGTATACGACACTATTCACGAATACGACACTATTCACCGAAAAATAAAATTTTCCCTTTTTGTCCAAGATGTCTATTATGGTTACTATCTTTGATTGTATCCATGTTTTGATCTTTATTTTTGAATTCTGCTTCACAATTGATTATTATGAAGTATTATTGATCTTGGATAAACTGTTATACGAATCCCTACTATTTGTCCTTCTGTCTCATTGGATTCGTTCTCTTTAAGATATTTTTCATCATCCTCAGTCCTAAATGATGATATTAATGAATATCTTTGGCCTGTAGTGCAAAGATGTATGATTACTTGATGAATATCTTTGGCCTGTAGTGCAAAGATGTATGATTACTTGATGAATATCTTTGGCCTGTAGTGCAAAGATGAACAGGTGTTGAGATGAACATGACTGACAGGTGATACAAATGAATATCTTTGGCCTGTAGTGCAAAGATGAATATTTGGATAAAGATGATTATTAATTGATGTTACAGGGATAATATATTGATGATGGACTTTTAAATCTTAGAAGATAGTAGAATTCTTTCTCTACTTGACTCTTCTAATGGTTTGCTGTTTCCGCTGCAGTTGTTGATCTAAAACTTGTTGTCGATTATATTTTATCAGATTTTTCCCTGTTGAAGACTAACGATAATTTGTTGTATATTATCTTAGTCATAATATTCTTTACTGGGCTAGTTGAGCTCACCCTTTTCCTTTTTGTTCCATTTTTCTTCTCAGGAGGTGAGAACATAGCAGGATCTAGTCGGGGTATGGAGTGATGGTTCTAGAAAGATGTATTAGCAGTCCTCACTATTTCTGTAAAATAGTGTTTGAATAATTGTAATGAGAATTTATTTGAGTGTGGATATTGTCTAGAAGACAATATTTGTATTTAAACTCACAGTATGTGTTGTCGTATTTTGCACGACAATTGTATTATTGAAGTTGTAGTTTGCTTTCTGTACCATGTATTTGGCGACTCAGAATGGGTGTTGTATACCTATTCTGGGGGCGTCACAGATAAAGTTAAAGCTGCTCAAGCTACAGACCTAGAACTGATGCGTATGAGGAAGAAAGTGCAAGAAGGTGCTATGCCGGAAGCAAGAATCGATGCAAAAGGAATACTTCGAGTCAACTCCAGACTTTGTGTTCCTAACGACCCTGATTTAAAGTATAAAATCATGATGGAGGCGCACAACACATTGTTTGCAATCCATCCTGGGAGTACTAAAATGTATCGTGATCTTCGTCATACATTTTGGTAGAGCAATATGAAGAGAGAGATAGCGTTGTTTATCTCAAGGTGTCTAACTTATCAACGAGTCAAAGCGGAGCATCAAGTACTAAAAGGTCCATTGCAACCACTTGAAATTTCAGAATGGAAGTGAGAGCACATTATAATGGATTTCGTTACTGGTCTTCCCAAGGTTTCTAAAGGCATTGATGAAATTTGGGTTATTGTTCGTCTTGCTCGTATGTACATAAACAAGATTGTAAGACTGCATAGTATGCCAGTATCCATGGTTTCTGATCGAGACACAAGATTCACTTCACAATTTTGGGTTAGTTTGTAAAAAGCTATGGGCACGGATTTACGATTTAGTTCGGCATATCATCCCCAGACGGACGGACAATCAGAGAGGACTATTCAAACTCTTGAAGATTTATTAAGATTTTGTGTTTTTGACTTCATGGGAAGTTGGGATAAGTTCTTACCATTGGTGGAGTTTTCTTACAACAACAGTTATCAAGCAAGTATTGGCATGGCTCCATTCGAGGCGTTGTATGGAATAAAGTGTCGTTCTCCAGTATGCTGGGATGAGGTGGGTGAAGCAACGTTGTTGGGACCGAAGTTGGTACGTATGACTACGGAAAAGATTCAAACGATCCGGTAACGTATAAAAACCTCACAAGATCGACAAAAGAGTTATGCTGATCTTCATCGAAAGGACGTAAAATTTGATATAGGAGATCATGTGTTGTTACGAGTTGCTCCGTGGAAAGGAGTTACGAGATTTGGAAAGAGAAAAAAGCTCAATCCTCGATTCATTGGCCCATTTTTAATCCTCGATCGAGTAGAAAGGGTGGCCTATAGACTCGCTTTACCGCCAAGTATGTCTCGTGTTCATAATGTTTTTCACATATCCATGTTACGTAAATATATGGAAGACCCGAACCACATTATTGAGTTAGAACCAGACGAAATAGCGGAAGATTTAACGTATGAAGAGGTTCCTGTTCAAATCTTGGATAAGAAGGAACATATTCTACACTCCAAGGTTATATCTCAAGTCAAAGTTTTGTGAAAAAACCACGATGTTAAGGAAATGACCTGGGAGTTAGAATATGAAATGAAGTCAAGGTATCCTTACCTCTTCAATATACCAGGTACGTACCTTAATTTCGAGGGTAAAATTTCATAAGAAGGGGAGGTTGTAAGACCCTAACTTTTATAAATAAAGATAAATTTTCTATAAATATAATTTTTCAATATTATGGAGTGAAATTGATATAATGTTATAGTTGTGGGTAATATTTATAAATTTTGCAAAGTACGCAAGTTGCTATATAATATTCGATTGGTCGGAAAATATTCGTTTTAACAGAAAATATTCGTACGACGACACAATCATTGGTGGACCCCACAACGGAATTATTGTCGGATTGAGAAAACGATAAAAATACTTTATAAGAATAACGGCGAAAGTTTTACCACTAATACTGTTGAACTACTCGGTAGTAAAAGTACAGTAATATGCACAGTTGCATAGTAGCATACTATGACGCCCCCAAAATAGGTCCATTCCATCCAACCTATTCTGAGTCGCCAAATACATGGTACAGAAAACAACTACAACTTTGTTACAACAATTGTCGTGCAAAATACAACAACACAAATGCTATGAGTTTGGATACAAATATATACCAAATGTGACTCATGTCCCAACCGTGGACAGCACCTCACAATGACACCTTACATAAAGGTATAGTCAAAAACTATTTTAGAAATTCGAATCTTTGGGAAGTGCTCGTAATATACTCAGCAAGTGGATGAGCACATCCCTGTCTTATGATGACACGAGATTGTATATCATTAGACATCTTGCATGATAGTGGCAAAACACCCTTCCAACGTTGGGTTCGGCTCACCCTATTTGATTCACCAAATATAACTACTAAATGATGTATACAACACTTTTCTATACTGCTTAGGGAGAACCTCCATAGCTAGAGACCACCGTTCTATTTTTCCGTTACCCTAGCTCGACCCAGCTACACTCTTATTACCTGAAAGGAATTGTGAAATAAAAGGGTGAGCACAACTAGTCCAGTAAAGAATATCATGACTAAAGATAAATAAGTTATCAATAGCCTTCAACAGAATTAAATCAGAGATTTAGAACATATGGCGGTAGATGATAAAAATTTTCAACCATAGTTGCAGCGGAACGAGCAATCCATTAGAAGAGTCAAATAGACTATAAAGTTTATTATCTTCTCCATGTTAAAAATTCACCAACAATATTTTATCCCTGTAACATCAATCAACAATTCTGGTCCACAATCATATGAATAACTCATAATCATAATTGTAGTTCTAAATTCCTCTTCTCATCCAGGACGAAGATAATTTTCATCACCTATCTTTACCTGAAACATCAAAGATCATAGTTACACCAAATCACAATTCATGTTCATAATCATACTAATAACTTTATCTTTGCACTACGGCCAAAGATATTTATTTGTATCACCAGTTGGTCATGTTCATCTTAACACTTGTTCATCTTTGCACTACTGGCCAAAGATATTCAACAACATGTCATCTTTGCACTACGGGCCAAAGATATTCATCACCAGTTCATCTTTGCACTACAGGCCAAAGATATTCAACAACAGTTTATATTTGCACTACAGGCCAAATATATTCATCAACAGTTCATATTTGCACTATAGGCCAAATATATTAATATCTCAAAGAAATATATAATCATTTCAGAATTTATATAAACAATAATTATAACCATGTTGATCATTTCACATTTGCACGTAAGCTAAAGATATTCAATTATAAATTCAATGGTCATGATCATACCAGTCAATAATTCAACTTTACACTACTGGCCAAAGGGAACCCATAGTCATAATCATACCAAAAATCTACCCATCTTTACACTTAAGTCAAAGAGAAATTTCTTCACCAGGATTATAAAAATGTCATATATAATAGTAAAATCAATATAATCAAAACATCTAGATTTAATCTTAAGAGTAATATTCATAAATCAACTATAATTTGGTTAGAAAAAAAAACTAATTTTGTCGTGAATAATAACTCGTGAATAGTATCTCATAAATAGTAACTCGTGACTAGTAAACTCGAAACAAAAAGGTAGAAATTCCACAATAAAATACATACCAATATTTTGGTATAATGATATTGAAAGAATAATATTTCTTAAGCTTATAAATAATTTATTTTAATTGTTTACACTTTACTAAATAATGCATTTAATCATCTTAAAATGTCAAACTCATAAGATTTCACTACCAATAACCAAAACCCTCATAAAAAATCTGCATATACCTCATATAGGATTCTCAAGCCATAAAATTATATTTTTTACTTTTCTTCCTTCACATAACATATTTAATTCATTTACTCATAACTAGTCTATTTTCATGAAAAATACCAAATCAGTTCTAAAAATATTTCTTTTCTGAGATTTGGCATAATATAGTCCCATATTGAACATATATTTTTCTCAAAATTTTTAAAACTCATTTACTATTTTTCATATGGCCAAAACAGTCGAATATTTAGACATTTATCATAAATTATAATTTTATCCAAAAAATCCGAAGTTCACAGAGTATACTGATATTATATAGATATACTTCCAATAAAAATTTTATCAATTTTGGAGTTAACCACAAGGAGTTATAAGAGGTTACTTTTAAAATAGTCTTTTCTCATAAAAATCATAACTCTTAATCTATACATCCAAAAATTACCATTTTTGGACACAATCAATAAAACTCATCAAAATATCATTTCAAATTTTTGCAAAATTTTTTGAAGGTCAGAAGAATTACGAACTGAAAAACATAATAACCCTTAAAATCTCATACCTCAAAAGAGCAGTACTTCTGATTTGAATATCGGATATAACGGTGAGCAACACTCAAGATATCTAAATACTCACAAAAATATACTTGATAATATAGAGAGAAAGAAAACTTATTTCTGATGTGATTTTCAATTCTAACATAAGCACCTATTTATAAGAAAATACTAGAACGCCAAAGGAGACTAAAATAATAAAATATTATTATTTTTTTTCAACACACTAACCATCCAAGACCAGCCATCCAAGCATGACAATTCTGAAAAAATATAGCAGCCCACATGTTATTAACACCAACCAAAGTGGGTCCCACCCATAAATTTAATAAAAATTATTTTATTTTCTAAAACTTCAATAATTCATAGAAAATAGCACTTTTATCAGAAAATTCGAATCTCGCTATTTTTTATAGAAAATTCAATTCTCTACAACTTTACAGAAGAAAATTTTTTCAAATTCCAAACAGAAATTGATCGAAATTCATAAACGGACGATTTTACAGGCTATAATCAAATTTCAGTCAAGAAATGGGGTCTACCGACACACAAAATATGTGTTAATCATTTAATGTAACAAAAATACTCTTCCTCCTCATATACTCATATATCTCACATTCATTGTAAAACTATCATCATTATTATATTATTAAATATAATAATAAATTATTTTATCAGAAAAGATAAAATATCATTTTTCAACAATTGTCACTTTAAAAATTTTCTTCATCTATATTCACATAAAATTAATATTTTTCTCATCATATAAATTAATAATTAATTATTCATAAATAATATTACAGAATCAAAGTACTGGCAACCAGGCCGTTCCCAGGAAAGAGGGGGCTTTCCAATAAGGATTTCTCCTTACTGGCGCGCAATTAGGTGACCAAACCTCTCCTTAGACAGAACTTTCTAGACATTGTCAATAATGTTATCTAATAATATTATTCCGATAATATGAATTATTGCTCCGATAATGGAGATGATGTGCAGTGACAATTATTGAGCGACAATAATATAAAAAAATCAACGCAGCAATTATTGAATTAATAAAATAAAATATTAAACAGTAATTACTGTAATAATTATTGAGTAGTGTCTTCTTACGTAAGAATCAATAATTGGTGCAATACCGTGTGCTACTGTGCAACAACGCGTATTACTGTGTTTTAACCACCGGGTATTCCAACAGTGTTAACGGTAACAACTACGCCGTTAATTATAAAAACTCAATTTTATCGTTATCTTCATCCGACAGTTATTCTGTTATGGGGCCCACAAATGACTGCACCGTCGTACGGATATTCCCGATAAAAAGAATATTTCACGACCAAACGAATATTACCCGACAACAATAAATATTTTATAGCCACTTGCGTATTAAAAAAAATTTCATATATCACCCTTAACTTTAACTTTTATCAATTTAACCATTTACTGAATAGTAATTATAAGAAAAATTGAATACTTTTATTTCATAAAATTCGGGGTCTTACAATCTCCCCTCCTTATGAAATTTCGTCCCCGAAAATTACGTACCTGGTATTTCAAAAAGTTGAGAATACCTTGCTTTCATTTCAGATTCTATCTCCCGGATCATAATGATTTCTCCATTACTCATCTCCCGTGATAACTTCATTCGGGTTCCTCACTTGTTGGGAAGTCATAACAACCGCTCTGCCTTGAACTACCCGACTTTGACTTGTCTGGGGCAGCATTTGGCGTCATCACTACCGTTGAAATATACTTTTCTATAGGGCATATTCCTCCCTCAACTGCCTCGTCGTACTCCTGATTCATGATCTGAATCATCAATCTTTGATCCATATCGAATTCAGGTTGACCGCTCTGTACAGGATAATTCAAAACTCGATGTTGGGTTCTTCCAATTGCTGTCCAAAAAGAGAAATACATATCATCTATTTTAGCCTTCTTAGATCGGACATCTCTTTCCATAATATCAACGCGTCGTGTGGCTTTTATCCTGTCGGTGCGTTTATGCATGACCTGGTTCCATTATTTATTTTTCTGTTGGAATAACCTGTCTGTGCGGTCTATCGCATGCATGGTGATTTCTTTTGTTATTTCATTCTTTATTATATTCAGTTGATTAAAGTTTTGACTTTATACTCCATGAAATTAGTGGAATATCCTTGATATTTGCGCTTCATCCAGTATCTTTTCATGAAAATATTCTTCCGAGCATTTTTGAATTTTACTCCACAAAGCAGTATCATGTTGACAATTTGAACGTTATTGGTTCCTGAATAAATTAATTCTTGAACTTGTTTTATTGAATTCTTATATCATTGTCATCATCCTCATGTTTATATTCTGTTGAAAGTCATATGTGGCTTGTAGTGCATAAATGGACTTGGTATGATTATGACCAGGGATTATTAGGTATAATCATGATCGTAATGTTACAAATGATGTGGTAAAAGTCTTCATTGGCCCGTAGTGCATTGATGGACAGTGGTTGGCATGATCATGACCATTAATGAATACACAAATATTCTTGGCCCGTAATGCATGGATAATTGTGGTCGTGATACTAAAGAATATCCTTGACCGTAGTGCAGGGGTGATTCGATGATGTGGATTATTTTTTTTAGCTGAGTCCCAGCGATAAAAGTCATGAAAAACCATTTAAATCATAGAAGATAGTAGATTTTATTATTTACTTGACTCTTCTAATGGGTTGCTTGTTCCGCTGCAGTTAAACTTGATGTTTGTTATATTGTATAAGTTTAACACTGTTTAAGGCTAATGATAATTTATTCTGCATTATCTTAGTCATAATATTTCTTACTGGGCTAGTTGAGCTTACCTTTTCTTTCATTGTTCTCTTCAGGAAATGAGAATATAGCTGGGACGAGTCGGGGAATGGAGTGATGGACCAGATGATAGTATTAGTAGTCCTCACTATTCTGTTAAATAGTGTGACAATAAATGTAACGAGGACTTATTTTGAGAGTGGATATTGTCTAGAAGACAGTATTTGTATTAAAACCCACAGCTCTCTTGTCGTATATTAACGATTGTATTTATATTCTGTACCATATTTTTGACGACTCAAAATAGGCGATGTATATCTATTTTGGGAGCGTCACATCAAATTAATTCTAATAATTGGTATAGTTAAAACACATTTTATACTCTTCATTCTAATTTGCCAAACATAATGTGTGTCCACTGCACTCTAGACAATTTTTAGAGAAGGAAAAAAGTAAAATATAATCAATAAAACAACAATTACTTTTATAGAACAAAATAATTTGATAAGGAAGACCCTTTTTTTTGTGTGTAGAATAATTAAAGTATGACTTAATATAATTTGTTTATTAGCTGTCATGTGGTATTTCTTCTAGATGAATTTATATTTATACATACAATGAAGCCGCCATCACCGCGTTTTCATATTAATTTTTGACTTTTGAGCCGAATGATTGATTGATAGAAAATTCCAAAGCATTTCATAAATATTAATCTTGAGTTTCACATTGGTAGTCTTGTAGCTGGAAAATATAAAAATAAATAAATTGTTTAATTTTTTTAAAATGGACATATAAAAATATATTCGTTCACAAAAGATACTCATTTATAATATCTACGAACTTTAATAATATATTTTTAATCCATTTTGCCACTTAAATTTATTTTTTGCTTAATTTAATAATGATAACAAAATTGATAATAAATATGAAAATATTTTGTCATTTTTTGGCACAAAATTTGACGGATGAAACTCTTTTGTTAAAGCGGGAGAAATAATACAAACTCAAAATCATAAGGGAAAAGGAAAAAAAATTGAACAAATAAACGAGAAATTGCATCTAAAAATGTAAATAAATTGAGTCGTGTATTTGATTAAAACTCGTTTAACTACCGAGTCGAACCCAATTTCAAATCAAACGACCGAACAATTTAAACTTTTTGAATAAATATAATTCGAGTATCAATAGAAAATTTAAATTTAAAAAAATTAAATAATTTATCAAACTTTAAAATTTACTCATATTTTAATTATTTATATTTCGAATCTAGCTCAAATTGAACTTTTAGTTCAGCGTTTTAAAGCATTAATTGAATCCCTATTACATTGATAATTGATAAGACCTGAACCAATAACCCCTTACATAAAATTACAAAGAAGGCCCATACTTTATATCAATTTATATTAAGCCCCACAACTAATCCATTGTTTTTGCCAATTCATTGAAAAAAATATGCCAAATGTTCATAACAAAAAATAGAAGAAAATGAGTTGAAAATACCACAATGATTTAAAAATGAACCATAAAACTCCAAAAAAAAAGGGAAAAAAGATGTAAACAGAGCACATAAAAGTAAAAGAGAGCAGCAGAAGATAAACCATGACTTGAATAATTGGATTATATCAATTATATGATGAGGTCAAATGGGCCAAAAGACTAAAATAGATTACAGAATATTGCAGAGAATGTAAATATCATATATAAAGAGAAGCCAAACAAAATTGGTCCAAGGGAGTTGCACCAGGGGCTATGTTCTCTTTTGTTGCATCCGTCTTCGTTTCCTCCTAAAGCGATCGACCCATTTCCTGTCCTCCTTCACGGCTTCTTCCCAGCGCTCCTTAAATATTTGCAGCTCCAACGCAGATTGCCTCCTTATCTGCTCAATCAATGCAATTTAGATAACCAACTCAACAGGTTTAGTTCTGATCAGGTGGGCAGGTAATGCTATAGGTATATCACCCACCATTTGAGACGCTATATGTGGAACCTCGGGCTATTCCCAACAATCTTAAGTTACAAAAGAAATTGTAGAAATACCTAAAGGCCAGCTTGGAACATTGTATACGAACATATAAATTTCTTATATTTGTACCCACCAAAGCTAATCAAATGGAATTTATGTTAATCTAAAAACTAAGGGTAACAATAGTCAAGTTTAGCAAATGGTGAAACGATAGCTAAAATCATGTCGATTAAAATGGGAATTTTAGAAAGGAAACGATGTCGATTTAAATGGGACGGAGGGTGTAAACTTTAGAGACGTAAATATTCTACCATCACTTGAGAAAAGACTCATAATCCGTGATAAGGTAATGAAATAAATATTCAGGAGAAGCACATGCATTATTATACGTAATAGGTTAAGCACCCAACTGAGCCGAGGCCAGATAATCCTAAGTACAAGTACTCAAAGAGAATGAAATTTTAAAATAACAGCTATTACGGGTCCAGTTGTCTCACCTCAACCCGCTCATCAAGAGCATGTCCCTGAAAAAAATGAGTAACAAAAACAAATCAAGGACGACCAGAACATAGCCAAATATTTGATGAGGAGAAAGTCATTATTGTTCATATAATCATATATCTCCAAAAAGACAAGAAAAACAAAGATTGCAAACAATAGAGAGAGAAAAGAAAGACAGAAATATAAGGAAGCAAAAAGGAAGTATACCTTCATCGAGTCTTCAGATTTTGAACCCTGCATAAAGACAAGAAAAACTTAGATAGGGTCAATGAAATAAAGTGATGCAAATGCAACAATTTCAAATAATATGACGTCAAAACTTGGTTGGAAACCAGATCAATTGACAACAGAGAAACAATAAGTACTATAATTAAAACTTTAACCTTCTACTCAAAAGCTTAATAAATACAGTTGAATTAAAAACAAAGAACCATGCAGTCAAAAAAGAGAGGATAGAACCGGAAGAAGGAGAGGTAGATTTGTATCCAGTAAACACAAGGAAAAGAAGAAACCCATACTGAAGGCAATGCAGAGAGGCGTACTCACTAATGTTTTTTGATAAGTAAATTTGTAAGTATATAAATAAAGGCATCAAAATTCAAAAAAAGGATGCCCGAGTACATGAGCATAGAATGTTAGGTTATATAACTATATAGGATTAACCATATAGAAGATTCTAGTAGAGAGCTCCATATAGCATCACGGCATTGATGAGTTGAGTCGAATAGTTAATAGTAAGACTGATAGATTGAATTTAGTCCAAAGTCCTACAAATTCATGATCGCATAAAGGTCCACAACCGATATTTAAACACAAATGTGCAGAAAAAAATTATTGTTTTGAATAAATATTTTTGACAAGGTTATGAAGTAGTTTAGGGATCGATCTATAACACCAAAATGGAATTGGAAAACAAAAGTCTTAGAAAGAATAATCAAAAGCCAGCTTGACACAAGCATTAATATGATGGTCATTAACCAACACAATTAGTAGCTTTTTCATCAAGGAGATGGGAATACATGTAGATTTTATTTATTTATTTATTCATAATTTTGGCCCCATATATATGTGTAGATAACTAAATATGCAAAATAAAGATTAAAGGAGTGCTTAAGAACATATTTCATGATAAATCATGATTAATATGAAATTCAGTACTCATAATATAAAAAAGTAAACTCAGCCTACACTACAAGTTTGACATTGAGATCTTGACAGACACAGAAAGCAAAATTATTTAATGGTACACAAAATTGATTTAACAAAGAAATATGAACATTATCTATTCAAACAAATGACCTTTCTTGCAGATGTCCCACCCAAAGTTTGTATGGCCTGATGAACAATATATTCACTATCAACAACTCCAACTTTCTTTGTGCGGTCCCCCTGTAGAAAACCAAGAATAATCAAATATATAAGAATGCCAATTTCCATGCTTAAACATCTAGTTAGATTAAAAAACATAATTACTACATTAACCTATGCACCCTAACTTATTCAAGTACATCACTTCATCACCTGATAGAATATAGTTTCTCTCCTGGGTAAAGTTTCTAGTACAACAAAAATCACAATAAAGATTGATAGCCAACCGTTTTGATACGAAACATTAAACGGTCGTATTAGTGCCATGGGAAGTAATATCCTTTGTTGGTATATAAGTGCTATCTCCACAGTTCACACGTGACGAAACTAAACAATACTTCAGAAAAAGATTTAGAGAGACACTGGAGAACATGCATTCACACAGACACAAGCTAGAACTTTTGAGAGGTCAAAAAGGGAAATTATAAATGGCAACAGTGTCTGGCAAGTGGCAATGGAGGTGGCAACAATTTGTCCCTATTGTTAACTTCTTAGCACTAATAACATCTAAGAGAGTCTATACATTGAGATGGAATATGTATCAAGAAACCCATGCAGTAAAACTTAAGTTGATGGTTCTTCGCTTTCTTTACTCTCTTTTTTATAATTATTATAATATATTGATTCATTATTACCCTTGGTTGTATGGTGGTTAATTGGTAATCAGAAATGTTTTGCTTTTCACCATTGGCAAGCAGTTGGGATATGTGGTTATACCAGTGGTGTGAAAAGAAAAACTCCCACCAATCCAAAATGTAAAATAGCAAGTTTGACGTTTTAAAGTTAATATGAGATATTTTCAAATAAAAATTGCAGTGATTTATTTTACTTCTGAAAATAATAAATTTTGTAATTAGTTGTACTATTAACATAGTTTACAATTTTCATTATTGTGTATTGGTCAAAATTTAAAAAATTCATATCAATTTTTAACTAGAAAATATCTCAAATACTGATGATTTTATATTATTTTTTTTGGAAATAAAAAGAGTATTCACTTTCTTATTGCCTGGGGAAATAATACTTCTAAGAGTGTTAAAGCAATGAAACAACTCCAGTAACCTCCTGTTAATAATTACTACACATTTAATATAGATAAAAAAAGACTGATGATATTTTCTTCTGGCATATCATGTTGGCGTGATAAGCAGAATCTTGCTGGTTCATCTCTCAAAAGGGAAAATCAAATATAACAACACTACCATCCCTAAAGAATCATCCTTGTTAGATCTACCCCAACCAAAGAACAAATAACCTCACCTGCGCACAATAGCCAAGTTTCATGTCCATTCCCCATCCAAGAACAAGATCATTCTGACATAAAAGAGAAGCAAGCTTATAAGGATTCATCAAACTACAAACACATGCAATTTTAGCAAAAGTAATTCACAGAGACCACAAAGTCTTAAATTCACTGATAACCAAATCTTTAGCAACAAAATATACTCCCAAAGAAAGTTCAACAAGAAAGAAAAGTTGGTGGCAGTGAAAGCAACCTGGTCACCTATGCAACATCAAAAGTTACAAAAGCTTTAGAATCACCATTTCTGGGAGCCACATCCCTTTCGTCAGTTTGGGGGAAGATAACAGTAAATGAGGAAAAATTAAAAGAAACAAGCACCAGCCACACAACTAAAAGAGTTGCAATATAAAATATTACGACTATTAACCCAAATTGCCACAAAATTGCATGGTGGGCATTGATCCTTTAAAGGTAGCGAAAGTTGGTACTCTGCAGATTATAGTTTAGCAGTAAAATCCTGAATTGAATCTCTGCAACCCAGTAAGCATGACAAGGAAATATGTGAATTTCAGTAGCTCGAAAGAACCAGGTTCCAAAACCCTTTTTCCAGTTTCAAATCAAGATAGAAAACAGAATTTGAATAGCTTGAATCAGAAATATGCAATTTTAATTTTCTTTCTAAATTATAAGAATATGAAATTGGTTCACAGGGTTGCCAGATGACAACTTGATCATTATGAAAGAATAACAACAGGGGAAGGTATCTGTTTTTTCCTTCCTAATCAAATAATTTGCGAGGTAAAGTATTTCCCATATATCATCATTTATCTGATGATGCAATCCTTTGGTTTCTAAATTATTATGTTAAGACAAATCCAGAAGAGCATTATAGATAACACGAGAGACCATGTCTTTTATGAAAAATTCTCGATTATTACAGCTCATCATGTCTTTCTAAATTATTATGCTCTAAGACAAATCCAGAAGGGTATTATAGGTAACATGAGAGATCAAGTCTTTTATGAAAAATTCTCGATTACATATCATTTAACATGATCTGGTTTGAGTAAATTTCGAACTTCGAACCATATTAATAAGCAGCTACTCCAGATAAGGTGGAGACTCCCACCAAATGCAGTAAACTCTAAAGACTAGTTATATCTTCCAGTTCCCAACACCACACTAAAAAAACATTATAAAATCTCCTTCATACTTTATTTTTCTTAAAACTAAACTATCTTCCATACCCTTGAATTTGAGATAACCTTGTACGTCATATATATAAAATATAAACCATTGAAGTATGCACTCTCATCATTTTCTTTTGAGTTCAGAATCCCATTATATCTCTTGTGGAACTTAACTATAATTTTTTTCCAAAAGTTAAGGAATTTTTTATATTTATAAAAAAAATTAACAAAAAAAAAGTTGTAGGTTGGAGACGTACATTATTGGTAAGATGTTATATCCAGTAGAAGGTTCAAATTGCCACAAAATTGATACACCAACCCATATATGGCTCAGTAATATTTTGAAGATGTTAACTTGAGGGGTGGGTGCTTCTCAGAAGGAAGATCTGATAACTTACCTGAATAAGGTGCCAAGCACAATGCCATGCAGATCTTGAGAACACCGGAGCCATTCCTTCCACAAATCTGGAAACATAAATGGTTTAACTCATTTATACAAACAAAAAGAAATATTCCAATAAATTTTGTAAGTAGTGTATCCAAAATCCCAGGACACTTTTCTTCTGAAATAGTGAATACGTTCTTCATATTTATAATGAATTAGTGAGATTCCTATTTGAAAGTTGATACACAACGCTATTTCAGTGTAGGACTTGGTTGCTTGAGTAACACTCTGAAATCAGCAAGTCTTGTCTTGACCAAGTCCAGCAAAAAAAAAAGAAAGCAATGTCAATGATCTAGTTATGCCAACTTACCCAGTGCATGGTGGACCCTGACTGTCATCTGAACATTTTGTACTTCCTCTGCCTTCATATACTCTTCTGCATAAAGTACAATGTTCTAGCATCAGAAGCCAAATACAAATATTATTTATCATTGAAATCTCTGAAACTGAGAAACTCACCTATGAAATATGTTAGTTCTACTCCGTACTGTAATCCTGTGATGTATCCCAGTCGAATTTGGGTCTAAAGCTGGCTGAGATATCTCCAGTCCTTCAGATTTAACAATTTCCAAGTATCTGGAAACAAAGAAGAGTGATAAACAAATCTACATGATCTATGGAATAATGTGATATTATAGTTAAGAGATTAAACCATGATAACTATAACCACTTTCAAAATCAAAAACATTCACATTAATCCATTCTCTTTGCGGATTGTCTTAATCTGAAATACACACTCAATAGGTGTATTTTCAATATTTTATGAAAGTATATAGAGAGCTGGCAAAATGCTAAATGGATTGACATCCAATGCCAAGAATCTATGATAATAGCAGAGACACGCGGAGACACTGACAGAAGGGTTAATAAATTGTTACCAAAACCAAAACTGAATACTACAAATAATGATTTGTCACATAATTGTCCCCTTTTACTTTTTCATACTATTTTTGGTCCTATTTTTCCAAAATTACCCTTCTTTAATTTGATCTGCTTTTATTAGAAAACAGCACTAGTTACATAAGAAAGGCAAGGAATGAGAAAGGAGAAAAGCAAGGATAATTTGGACAAAAAGAATTTTTTTAAATAAGCATGTACTCAGTAATTAGGACAAATAAAGGAGAACATGCGCGCTACATGTTTTCACAAACAAATATCTTTAAAGGGGGGAAAAAGAAGAAGATAATGTACAAAAAAATGCCAAGAGGTTGCGCCACAAGTACCTTCTCGGGTTAAAATGCTCAACCCCCAAATCTTCATCCCAGAGAAATATATAATCATAAGGGGAAACAACTGACGGATGCAGAAAGCGTTTTGCAAACCACCTGAGGAAAACATGCCCACATGATCTCGAATTAATAACTGTTACAGGAACTAAGTTAAATAAAACTTATCCTCTCTCTCTCTCTCTTCTCCCTTTTCAAGGCATTAGTTTAAGGAGAACTAGAAATTCTATAAATTAAAACAAATAATTAAATAAGAAAGAATAATTTAATCTGGAATGAATCCAAGTCACTATTTACTTTACAGTTAACTTCAGGACTTAATTAACCAAGCTAATCCGTTAAGACGATGTAACAAATATAGTCTAATAAATATAAATAAATGGAGGGTTGAGATTAGGCTTAATAGTTATAAGTTGAATGGCTAGGATGGATTGTACTAAGCCTATATAAGGCTAATTTGTACTGAAAATGAATCATCCAATATTATCAAACCAATTTTCCAATCTCTGCAAATGATCCACGAAATCGATGTCATCATCCACTTGTTTTCCATTTGATTCCACCATGTCAACTCTAAATGAAAGCACCATTGTAGCAAGAAATTATAGTCTCTTGCAATGACTCTAGAAAGACAAGGGAGAAGAGAAAAAATCTAGAGAGAAGATAGAGAAATTTTGGTTAATTCATTGATAATCCCATCTCAGTACATACGTGACCATATATAGCTTTCATTTTACATTAAATCCTAGCCATTCAACTTATAACTATTAATCCTAATTTCAACCCTCCATTTATTTATATATATTAGACTATATTTGTTACAGAGGAAGGAGAGAATAATAGGTAGAAAGAAAAGTGTATAATTATTAATTGATGTCTTAGTCTCCATGTACTTGTTGAGCTAGCCTAAGCCCGAAATAGAAAAATAAAGTTTTTATATGCAACCTTGTGCCAAATTTCCATGCTGCCCACATAACCTATACTTGGTCCAAGAGATACACAGATCAACTCTAAAATTATGCACCTAAAGAAGAATAATTAACAACATATTATCCAAGCCTTTCTCTAAAAAGAGTAAATTAGAATTTTCTTTTAATCAGATAGAAATTTTACATGCTACTTAACAAATAAAATGAAAACACTGATAGTGGTTAGTCTTACCACTTTGTTTGGTTCAGAGCAACAATATGTATAGCCCTGTAACTCCATTCAAGATCCCACCACCCGTCCACTTTGCCATCATAATGGAACAAGACAACTGTAAAATTCTCTGAAAGAAACTGAATACAAACAGTTTATGTAACGACATGTCGAAGATTAATATACAATCAAACTCTTTTGAATGGCAATTTTATACAATTATTGTACCTTTTGAACGATAGTATCAACATTATCCTTCTGTTTAATGCCAACAGGAATTGCCAGCAAGTAAGAAGGAGTTGGCAGCAAGTAAGAAGGGCTGGAAACACTTGGCTGATTCAAAACATATAAACAAGTAAATGATCATCCGCACACAAAAAAAAATAATTTTTCACAGTAAAGCAATCGCTACTTTTAAAATGTAAAAGTCTACTGAAATTCAATATACGATGAACTAATTGTTTCATGGCTATAAGAAAATAATCAGCATGCAGTTTCAGCAATTTGATGCCAAAAATAACAGGATAGGAATCCAACCTTTGACTTGGAACTACTAGTCAACCATAGAGGCTTTAAGTCAAAATCAGATCTAGCATGAATGATGCCACGAGGTAAACCATTCAAACTTGCAGATGCTACCCCCGCTTCCTAGACAAAACATCAGAAGCACCTAATGCTATTAATGGTTAAAAGGAACATTTGCGTTGTATTATGCAAGTGGAATAGGTCAGATAAAGAACCCCAAAAGAATCAAAATTATCTACGATAAGTATTTTGAGGCAATAAAGATATTTCTAATTTCATGCATCTTGCACACAGAAATAAGAGTACAATAAAAAAAACAAAATGAGAAACTAAAAACTAATATGAGATGCTACTTATGAGACTATTTATTACCTCTAATGTGTAGAAAGGATACAATTTGGAATCCATCTGTTGATGCAAAAACAAAAGGGGAAACCATTATTGGACACACCATGAAATGAAGGTAAAAAGTAAAAGAAGTTCCTATATAGAACTTATCAAAACTCAATGTACAAAGGATTTTCAAGACAAGCATTTCAAATGAGCTATTATCATCTTTCTGAAGCACAAACAGTAGGTGATAGTAACCTTTAATGAACAAAGTTTCATAATAAAGATTTAGGGAAATATGTCTGCACCTACTAATGATACTACAAAGACCAACCCATGTGTTTTCACACACACATACATACATTTATGACCAAAACATACGTGTGCGCTTGGCTTTGAAATTTTTGCTCATCATTCTTGATAACCACGAGATGACATCAATAAAGTGGTTATGGTATTACTTAATAGTAGCATCTAAAATCTTCAAAGTGGCCCCATGAAGTGCCTAAAGCCATTAGAGCTTGGAAGTGCACGCTAAAACTGTAAATGGTGTCACCATACCTCTGTCTGCTGATACTGATAATTTGTGGTTCTATACACAACAAACAACATCACTGTACAAATAATGCCCATAAACGGTTTCATCTTGACACCGCAAGTTCCCTGCAGTTTCCATGGTACAAAGTAAGGATTCATTCAAACAATTCTAATCTAATCAGAACATATAGGCATCTAGGTTAAGAACATACCCCGTCAAACAAAATATATCTTTTTCTCAACAACCACCTCCATGAATTAAATGCCCTCATAGACAAATATGAAAACTAAATATTCTCATAACAAGCTGCGGGCAACAAATAAAAAGGCAATGAATATCAAAATAATTCCAGTGATTGCGGTGCGCCATAAGAAAACATATCTAACAAACCATGAATGTTACTACCATGTTTGACAAAAGATAGAAAATATAAGGAGAAAAAATAGTAAGCTCAATTTAATCACCTAGATGTTGCTCAATGGAGACGAAATTTATTACAAATATGAACTTGGTGAGATATTCTTACCCCAAATATTAAAGTTCAAAACTTCAAATCCTGATCATGAGTTGGGGCATATTATTGGGACTCCATACACTTTACCATATACACCCCAAACCTATCACCCCATAATGTAATAATATAGAATAACCTTTCTAAAATTCAAATACCAGAAAGTTGTCTATGGTACTGGTTATTGGAAAAGGTCACATGTGGGTGTTGTTAATGTAGCGAATGTGTGATAGAGTGGGGGAGATTGAAATATTGCTCTAGATATTATAAAGCAGCTCTCGGATATGCTTTTTTATTTTCGCATTTAAACTGAGTAACAAATCAAAAAGAAACCCATAAAATTTGATAAACTGCAAAATGACGATAACGTAAAACACCAAAGATTCTCTCCCTTACCCAAAAATACAAAACACCCAAAACTTACCCCGAAATAAAATCAGAGTATTTTGTCGGAAGCAAACATTTAGCTTTTATATACTCCAATTTCCAAACAAAGATGACATTTTTGACCGATTAAATCCGATAACTGAAACTTATTAAATAATTCACATAAAAAATAATAAAATTGAAACGTAAGACACCACCTAAAGTTCAATCAATACAAACCAGAAATTATTCATTTAATACATTAAAACTCTACTCATCCCAAAGCATACAAAATTAGGGGGAAATAATTTAATTACTCGCATTGTAAAACAATGCATCTTAAACTAACTCGTCAATTAACAATTGAAGAACACAAACCTCTGAAAATCGATTATTATTAGGATGCAAATAATATATTCCTGATCGAATAGGTAGCTATTGTAGCTGAATTCAAAGCTTCCGGCAAATCAAATCCGTGTAGGTCGAGTCTACATATACACACATATATATATATATAGATATAAATACAATAACTGTAGTCGTTATCTATGTGCAAAAGGAGATTAGGGAGAGAAAATGAAACGAAATGGAAAGAGAGAGATACGAGGAGGAGTCAAAGACGAAAATGTCAGAAGCGCCACGTTTTATGGTTTTGAGAGAGAGAGAGAGGAGAGGGAGAAGAGAGAGAAAGAGAAGGGGTAGTTTTGTAATTTAATTATCTGTTGTTAAAGATTTATTTATTTATTAAAGATTTTATTTGATTCATAAAGAAAGTGCCCAAAATTCTCTCCGTGTTCCTCTTCATATGTCGCAATGATATAATAATGTGTATCCGGTCCGCTAAAAAAATATGAGTAGACTCAAGGATATACTCGTTTCATTTATATTTAAATTATTTGAATTTTTGATAGGTTAGATTAGATACTATACGTGACGTCCCTAAAAATAGGTATACATCATCTATTTTGGGTCGTCAGATATATAGTACAAAATATAAATACAATTATCGTGCACAATACGACAAAATATAAAATGTGAATTTGAATATAAATATTATCTTCTAGAGAGTATCCATACTCAAAAGGAGTCATCATTACAATTATTATCACACTATTACATACAATAGTGAGGACTACTAATACTATCATCTGGTCCATCACTCCGTTTCCCGACTCGTCTCAGCTATATTCTCATGTCCTGAAGAGAACAGTGAAAGAAATGGTGAGTTCAACTAGCCCAGTAAGAAATATTATGACTAAGATAATGCAGAATAAATTATCATTAGCCTTCAACAATGTTAAACTGATAAAATATAATAGACATCAAGTTTAACTGCAGCGGAACAAGCAATCCATTAAAAGAGTCAAGTAGAAAATAAACTCTACTATCTTTTATGATTTAAAAGGTTTTTCAACATTGTGATCGCTGGGACTCAGTTTAATAAAATAATCCACATCATCGAATCACCCCTGCACTACAACCAAGGATATTCGTGTATTCATTAATGGTCATGATCATGCCAACAATTGTCCATCAACGCACTACGGGCCAATTAGGACTTTTACCACATCATTTATAATATTACGGTCATGACTATACCGAATAATCTCTGGTCATAACATACCAAGTCCATCTATGCACTACAGGCCACAGATGACTTTTAACATTTTATAAACATGAGGATGATGACAATAATATAAGAATTCAATAAAACAAGTTTAAGAATTAATTTATCCAAGAATTAACAACGTCCAAATTGTCAACATGATACTGCTTTGTGGAGTAAAATTCAAGAATACTTAGAACAATATTTTTATGAAAAGATACTGGATGAACCGCAATTATCAAGGATATTCCACTAATTTCATGGAGTATACAAGTCAAAACTTAACCAACTGAGTATAATAAAGAATGGAATAACAAAAGAAATCACTATGCATGCGATAGACCGCACAGACAGGTTATTCCAACAGAATAATAAATAATAGAACCAGGTCCGGCGTAAAACGCACAGACAGAATATTCCAACCAAATAATAATAAAGACGGAACCAGGTCCGGTGTAAAACACACAGACAGGATGTTCCAACTGAATAATAATAAAGACGGAACCAGGTCCGGTGTAAAACACACAGACAGGATGTTCTAACAGAATAATAATAAAAACGGAACCAGGTCCGGTGTAAAACACACAGACATGATGTTCCAACAGATTAATAATAAAAACGGAACCAGGTCCGGTGTAAAACACACAGACAGGATGTTACAACAAAATAATAGAAGAATATCACCAAGTATAGGGTAAACCGCGTATACAGGTTATTCCAACAGAATAATAAAAAATGGAATAACAACAGTTCTCTTCATGAATAAGAAAGAATAACACCCCTTACCGTTTTAAAGAAAAGCTGAAATAAGGAAGTAGTTAAGTAGCAGAATATTTTTCTTCTCTCTCTCTATAATTTCTCTCTATAGTTTCTCTCTCTAGAGTTCAGTGAATTCGTAAGAAATAATGAAGGAATGAGCTGCTATTTATAGAAAAATAGAATGCATAGTAACTAATCCATGAACGGTCCAGATTGATTACTTTAATCTGACGGTCCATATTTAAAGAAAAATCTTTTAAATAAAATATAATATATTCTATTTATAGAATAACT
This sequence comes from Panax notoginseng, assembly GCA_016801055.1. Lineage (NCBI taxonomy): Eukaryota > Viridiplantae > Streptophyta > Magnoliopsida > Apiales > Araliaceae > Panax > Panax notoginseng. The sequence continues at coordinate 224,894,705 of CM029014.1, forward strand.
TTAATAAAGTATTCTGTTTTATATAAAAAGATGTTTCTGTTTTATTACGTTAATAATACGAATAAAACAAAACGTCATTATCGCTAAATAATTCATATTATTAACTGACAATAATTGAATTAAACTGAGTGACTTTTCACATAAGCATTAATAATCAATACCGTGTGCTACTATGCAACCATACGTATTACTATACTTTTACTACCGAGTAGTTCAACAGTATCAATGACAAAACTTCCGCCGTTATTTTTAATAAAATATTTTTGTCGTTTTCTCAATCCGACAATAATTTTCGTTGTGGGGACCACCAATGATTTTGCCGTTGTACGAATATTCCCTGTTAAAACGAATATTCTCCGACCAATCGAATATTATATAACAACTTGCGTACTTTGTAAAATTTATAAATATTACCTACAACTATAACATTATATCAAATTAACTCCATAATATTCAAAAATGATATTTATAGAAAATTCGTCTTTATTTATAAAAGTTGGGGTCTTACACTATATAATATTCTTATAATATATATAAAATTAAATTAAATTAAGATAATTATTTATTATTAATATATTTTATTTTTAATTTTAATTGTAATTTTATATTTATAAAATGTAATAATAAATATATTTTCTCATTTTAAGTAAAATAACAAATTCAATTTATAATTATATTTATTATAAAGCTAATTTTTATGTGGAGACTCGAATTCAAGCTTGAATTTAAAGCTCGCGAGTAGTTTGAATACAATTCGATCCGAGTCGTATCGAATTCGAGTAATAAATATTTGAGTCGAGTCAAGTCGAGTAGAATCTGAGTAGATAACGCCAAAGAATCAGTTATGAGATTCAGAAATAAGATTTAATTTTAACGCAATAAACTAAAAGATATTTCAATAATATAACTCCCAAAATCTAATTTTTGTCCACTTAATGCAAATAATTTCATGCGCTTTAAAATTATTAAAACATATTTAAAAGATACTTCATCCGTTCCAAAATAAATATAATTTGATTTTTGAGGTCATATTAAACTTCAAATTGATATGAATTTATTTACTTTTAATCCATACATTTATTATAATTCTATAGTACATATATACCAAAAACTATTAATCACAAAATTTATTTCATTCTAAATTTTTACGAATTATACCAAATTTAAAGTTTAATATGCCGTCGTTTGACAAAAAAAAAATGAATATAAAATTTATAAGTTATGTCTAAAATTAAGGATATAAGCATAGTTTATGAATTTTAAAATTCAAAATTCATATAAACTTATTTAATATTTTTGTGCAAGTATAGCTTTTGTATACTAGCTAAAAAAGTTATACTAATCATAATATTTATTATTTGCAAAACTTAATCGAAATATTAATTTTGAATTTGCAAGTTGAGTATTTTGAAAAGTCAAAATTTATATATCTTTAATTTTAAAACAGAGATGTAAACAAATTTTCTTTAAAAAAAATAAATAAGTAACATCATTTTCTCAACTTGTTCTTAATAAAAATGGTTAAGTTTGTTTTTGCTTAATATTAATATTTGTAGGGGGGTATATTCAATTAAGATTTTTAAAGACTTTTTTTAAGTGACAGACTTTTATAGAATTTGTGAGATTTTAATGACTTTCACGGATTTTAAATACTTTTTTAAAATGACTTTTATAGACTCCATGAAATAAGTAACAGACTTTTATAAACTTTTTATCAAGATTGTGATAGACTTTTGTATACTTCTAATATATCTTACAACTTATATTAATTGTTAATTAGCCCATGTGTACAACATCTCCCTCTTTTTTCATGAACAAGAGTAAATCTTATTATATTATTGTGACATGAGATTTTATATATGTTGAAAGCGTTCACATTATTCTATTTATTTCATGATACATTTGGATACTCGGATATCAATAAAACTTTAGAAACTACAGACACAATACAAAAATTAAGCTCACTAGTCCTCCATGTCAGAAGCTATAGTAGTCATCCATTCACTATCATTCTCTCGTTGTTGCTCTTGAGTTTCAAAAGCTTGTTCCAAATTATTTTTTTGATTTGAGTTATTGTGTGATTCTGTGAACTCAATTTTTCATCTTAACTGTTACTAATTCTATTTGATTGTGTGGACCTTTTTTATGCGTCTAACATATATCAAGGCAGTGCGTTTTTCCTATGATACACCAACATATATATATATATATATATATATTTGTCATGCAGGAATACAACCACATATTACATTATTTCACTATGATACACCAAAGACACTTGAAGACGAATATGGAGGATGTCTAAAAAATTAACAGTAATTTCTTTCGTTTAAAATGTCAGAAAACTAAAAAAAGAACATACACATCATATATTTTCTATTTTCATATATTATATATACATAATCTTTACAACTGATATGAGAGTTTCATGATTTTATCTCACATTTGTTGAACAAATCTCTTCCCTCTTTCTATTGAAAACTTTCGAACGGCTGCTTTTTTCCTCACCAATTCAGATTAAGTCTAGTTATTTGTTAATATATCTTATTAATTCTCTTATTATAATAAATCCAATTATTTTTATGGCCCAAATTTTACCAAATTATTTATCCATTACATATTAATATTTATTAGCCCATATAAAATAAAATACTAATTTGACCCAATAAAAGACAGTCCAATTAATAACTAGTTTTATGCACCTTTGTGTTTATTTTGAAGTCTTTAGAAATCTTTAGAGATGATGTAAGACTTTGGATATGGATTGATAGTTATAATTTTCTTTTAAAGTCTGTCAAACTCTACCATTTGATAGAAATCTTTAAAATCTATGACTTTTTGAATACCAACATACTTTTATATACTTTATAAAAATCTTAATTCAATACCACCTAACTTTTAAAGACATTAAAAAAGTTGTAATTAAATACTACTAAACTTTTATAAACTCTTTAAATGTCTTGATTGAATGCAACTAAACTTTTAAAATCTTTAAAAGTCTTTAAAAATTTTAATTGAATACACCCCCTGTAGCTTAAAGTTTTGAAGTCCTACAATCAATGAATTCTCATAATTAAGTACACAATCACAATTATAATATGAATAATTAATTAAGTTTAAAATTAGATGATACTGTTACTATCAAACCTGATTATAATAATAAAAAAGAATCCCAGTAATTGATCCACAATTAACAACTCTCTTAACACCCTTAATTTAGTCAATGGATGTTTGACATTATATGAGGAAGAATAAATCAGGTGGAATACAAAGCTGCCACCCTAGCTAGTTATGGCTTTATGCTTAATTAATTACCTAATTTAAAAGCTTAATTAACCCCTAATTTTAGTTTTTCTAGTAAAAAGTTCATAGGAGATCTATATGACGATTCAGAATTATAATTTTAAATTCTTCCGCTACTAATATTAACAAATAACACTTTATATATATACGGTCAGGATCAAGAATATTCTCCTTAAATAGCATTCCGCCTTAAATAGCATTCTTTTATTAAAATTACGTCGTTTTGGAAGGACGCGGTGACATTTTTGTAAATACGCGATGATATTGTATTTATAAAAATGCCACCGCGTCCCTCCAAAACGACGTAATTTTAATAAAAGAATGCTATTTAAGGCGGAATGCTATTTAAGAAGAATGCTCTTGATCCTTACTGTAAGACCCCAATTTTTATAAATAAAGATGAATTTTCTATAAATATCATTTTTGAATATTATGGAGTTAATTTGATATAATGTTATAGTTGTGGGTAATATTTATAAATTTTACAAAGTAAGCAAGTTGTTATAAAATATTCGTTTGGTCGGGGAATATTCTTTTTGTCGGGGAATATTCGTACGACGGCACAATCATTGGTGGACCCCACAATGAAATTATTGTCGGATTGAAAAAACGACAAAATTATCTTTCTATAAAAATAACAGCTGAGGTATTACGTTAAAATCGTTAAAACTGTTGAACTACTTGGTAGTAAAAGTACAGTAATACGCGTGGTTGCATAGTAGCACACGGTATTGATTATTGATGCTTACGTGAGAAGTCACTCAGCTATACTCAATTATTGCTACAGTAATTGCTGCATCATATCTCTTAAATTATTGTCATAGTATCATCTGTATAATATGTTATATTATTAAATCAATAATTGAGACGTTGTGGTAAGTTTGGTTATTTTATGGGGGGCCATATGTCATCATCTAAGAGTCTCTTCGTCAATAGTAATTACCGTCGTCAATAGTAATTACCTTCGTCAATAGTATTTACCTTGGTCAATAGTAATTACCTTCGTCAAATAGTATTTACCTTGGTCAATAGTAATTACCTTCGTCAATAGTATTTACCTTGGTCAATAGTAATTACTTTCGTCAATAGTAGTTGTCCCTTCAATATTACCAAGAGTCATTTGACCCTTCGTTAAGACCAAGAGTCATTTGACCCTTCGTTAAGACCAAGAGCCACCCTCAGTTTTTCTATAAATAGAGGCCTAGGGCTTCATTATTTTTCACGAATTCATTCAAGCTATAGAGAGAGAAAGTATAGAGAGAATAAGAGAGAGAGAATAAAAGTATTCTGCTACATCACTTTTCCAATATCCAGTTCTTTTAAGGTAGGGAATATTATTTCTTTTATATTCATGAAGAGAACTTCTGTTATTCCATTTGTTATTATTCTGTTGGAATAACCAGTATACGCGGTCTACCCTATACTTGGTGACATTCTTCTATTATTCTGTTGGAACATCCTGTCTGTGTGTTTTACACCGGACCTGGTTCCGTTTATTATTCTGTTGGAACATCCTGTCTGTGTGTTTTACACCGGACCTGGTTCCGTTTTATTATTATTCTGTTGGAATATCCTGTCTGTGTGTTTTACACCGGACCTGGTTCCATTATTTATTATTCTGTCGGAATATCCTGTCTGTGCGTTTACGCCGGACCTGGTTCCATTATTTATTATTCTATTGGAATAACCTGTCTGTGCGGTCTATCGCATGCATGGTGATTTCTTTTGTTATTCCATTCTTTATTGTACTCAGTTGGTTAAGTTTTGACTTCTATACTCCATGAAATTTGTGGAATATCCTTGATAGTTGCGTTTCATCCAGTATCTTTTCAAGAAAATATTCTTCTAAGCATTCTTGAATTTTACTCCACAATGCAGTATCATGTTGACAATTTGGACGTTGTTAATTCTTGGATAAATTAATTCTTGAACTTGTTTTATTGAATTCTTATATCATTGTCATCATCCTCATGTTTATAAAATGTTGAAAGTCATCTGTGGCCTGTAGTGCATAGATGGACTTGGTATGATTATGACCAGGGATTATTCGGTATAATCATGACCGTAATGTTACAAATGATGTGGTAAAAGTCCTCATTGGCCCGTAGTGCATTGATGGACAGTTGTTGGCATGATCATGACCATTAATGAATACACGAATATCCTTGGCCGTAGTGCAGGGGTGATTCGATGATGTGGATTATTTTATTAAGCTGAGTCTCAGCGATTACAGTGTTGAAAAACTTTTTAAATCATAAAAGATAGTAGAGTTTATTTTCTACTTGACTCTTTTAATGGATTGCTTGTTCCGCTACAGTTAAACTTGATGTCTATTATATTTTATCAGTTTAACATTGTTGAAGGCTAATGATAATTTATTCTGCATTATCTTAGTCATAATATTTCTTACTGGGCTAGTTGAGCTCACCCTTTCTTTCACTGTTCTCTTCAGGAAATGAGAACGTAGCTGGGACAAGTCGGGGTACGGAGTGATGGTCCGAATGATAGTATTAGTTAGTAGTCCTCACTATTCTATGTAATGGTGTGTTAATAAATGTAATGAGGACTCCTTTTGAGTATGAATACTCTCTAGAAGATAATATTTGTATTCAAACTCACAGTTTATGTTTTGTCGTATTGTACACGACAGTTGTATTAATCAGTTGTATTTGTATTCTGTACTATGTATCTGACGACCCAAGATGGGTGATGTATACCTAATTTTGGGGGCGTCACAGTTGGTATCAGAGCTTAGGGATATGATCCCTGGCTAAGATGTGAGAATAGAACTAGGAGGGGAGAGACGGGGAATTCCTTCGCTAGTATGACATACCTAAGTTTATTTGCATGGTATTTAATTGGTCGGTCATAATATAAGGATAATATATGACATATCAATTAATTTTTATTTTGTGGCAGTATCTGAAAATGGCATCTGAGAATGTTGAGAATAGCAATGGAGCACAGACGACTGTTGATTCACCACATATCAATAATCAGGATAATGTGCATCAGGAAGGTGTCAATCCTCATGCAAACAACAACACTGACCAAATGATGAATGATCAAATGTTCAGAGGCTTTATGCAATTCATGCAACAACAGGTGAAAGCGGCTCCTGTCCACAACGTAGGTGGAAATACTGGAAACTCTCAGGCGGTCACCGCTAAACAGTTTAAGGAGCTGGGACCACCGGAGTTTAAGGGAGAACCCAAACCACTTGTAGCTGAAACATGGATAAAGCAGATCACCAAGATATTTGATGTCTTGGGTTGCTCCGAGGAGCAAAAGGTTCCCTTTGCCGCCTTTATGTTGCGAGGAGAGGCAGATTACTGGTGGGAATCGATAAAGCGTACTCAACCTGCCGCACTGAAGATGTCCTGGGAGAAGTTCCAAGAGCTGTTTAACGACAAATACTTTCCCGAGAGTATTCGTCACATGAAGGAGGTGGAGTTCATCAAATTGGAGCAGAATAATATGACCGTGTCGCAGTACGAGGCAAAATTTGCGGAGTTATCCCGGTTTGCGTCCCACCTGGTGGATAATGAAGAAAGAATGACGCGGATGTTTTTAAGAGGTTTGAAGCCGGAGATACGTCAACATCTTGTTTCTCATAAACTGTGTTTGTATTCAGATGTTGTAAATAGGGCTCAGTTGGTGGAGCGCGATAACGAGACAACGCAACCAAAAGAGAGCAGCCGGCAAAATGATAATACCAGTGAGAGCAGTCATCGAAGCGGTGACAACAAGCGTGGAGGGAATCAACAGGCCAGAAATGGTAACCACTTCGGTGGTAATCAGGGCCAAAACAATAAGAATGGACATTTCAAGAAGAGGAGATTCAACAATGATGGAAAGACGTCAGCACCAGCACCTGTCGTTAAGGAAGGAGAACGACCACCTATCATATGTTTCAAATGCGGAGGGGAGGGGCACATCAGTCCAAACTGCGCGATGCCGTCCAAAGCATGTTATAATTGTGGAAGAGAAGGTCATTTAGCCCGATTTTGTCGTTTACCGAAGACAAATTCAGCTAGGATGGAGGCACCAAAAGCCGTCCCAGAAAAGTCAAAACCGGTTGTGCAAGGGAGAGCGTTTGTTGTGAACTCCCAGAGAGCAAGGAACCCGAATGAGGTCATCACGGGTAAGCTTATTATAAACTCTAAAGAAGTTTATACTTTATTTGATACCGGTTCAACCCATTCTTTTATTTCTCCTACTTGCGCTCATCGATTAAATTTGATTCCGGAGAAATTAGACTTTGACTTATCTGTGGAAACTCCGTTGGGAGAAACCTTCATTACCTCCACTGTTTATAAGTCTTGTTTGGTTCAAGTTGGTACCCACACATTACCTATCGATCTGATTTCATTAAAAATACTTGCATTTGACGTGATTCTAGGGATTGATTGGTTAACTACTCATTATGCAAAAATTGATTGTTTTCGTAAGGTTGTTAGTTTTCATATTCCTAATCGACCTATTATGCGAATTCAAGCAACCAAACCATTAAAATCAATCGCTGTCATCTCAAGCCATAAAGCTATTCGTTTATTGAAAAACGGATGTCAAGCTTTCTTAGCTCATGTCACAGATCTAAACAAAAATACGTCAGTTTTGAATGATATTTCTATTGTTAATAAATTCCCTGACGTATTCCCTGAAGAACTTCCTGGCCTACCCCCAGAGCGTGAAATTGAATTTTGTATCGATCTTGAACCCGGTACAAAACCCATTTCCAAAGCCCCATATCGAATGGCTCCTATTGAACTTCAGGAGTTAAAGATCCAACTGCAGGAATTGTTAGACATTGGCTTTATTCGTCCTAGTACTTCTCCTTGGGGTGCTCCTGTTCTATTCGTGAAGAAGAAAGATGGAAGTATGCGACTTTGTATTGATTATCGGGAGTTGAATCATGTCACCATCAAAAACAGGTACCCATTGCCACGTATTGATGACCTGTTTGACCAGTTGCAAGGAGCACAATTCTTTTCAAAGATCGATCTTCGTTCTGGATATCATCAGCTGAAGGTTAGAACTGAGGATATTCCAAAGACGGCTTTTAGAACTCGGTACGGGCATTATGAATTCCTAGTCATGTCCTTTGGATTGACTAATGCTCCTGCTGCCTTCATGGATATGATGAACCGGGTATTCAAGGAATATTTGGATCACTTTGTGGTCGTCTTTATTGATGACATCCTTATTTATTCCAAAAGCCGTGAAGATCATGAGCAACACTTGAGGCTGGTACTCCAAAAGCTTCGTGAATACAAGCTTTATGCCAAGTTGAAGAAATGCGAGTTCTGGCTGGAGGAGGTAGCATTCCTTGGGCACGTAGTATCAAGTCGTGGAATATCGGTTGACCCGGCAAAGATTGAAGCTATTCAAAGCTGGGAGCAACCTAAATCAGTGACCGAGGTACGTAGCTTTCTTGGTTTAGCTGGTTATTATCGGAGATTCGTGGAAGGATTTTCTCGAATCGCTACTCCATTAACTCAGCTGACTCGGAAAGATACAAAGTTTGGTTGGAGCGAAGAATGTGAGCAGAGTTTTCAAGAACTCAAGAGGAGACTCATTTCAGCACCTGTTCTAACAATACCATCTGGCTCGGAGGGATTTGTCATCTACAGTGATGCTTCGAGCAAAGGGTTGGGATGCGTTCTCATGCAACATGGAAAAGTCATAGCCTATGCATCAAGACAACTCAAGGAATATGAGAGGAATTATCCTACTCATGATCTAGAGTTGGCAGCTGTTGTCTTTGCACTTAAAATTTGGAGGCATTACTTGTATGGGGAGAAAGTGGAGATCTTTACGGATCATAAAAGCCTCAAATATTTCTTCACTCAAAAGGAACTCAACATGCGACAACGACGTTGGCTTGAACTGTTGAAAGATTATGATCATACCATTCAATACCATCCTGGAAAAGCGAACGTGGTAGCTGACGCATTGAGTAGAAGATCATATGCGGGTACAAGTGCAATATTAACAACGCAAAGGCCCATTTTGTGTGACTTGCAAAGGATGGAGATAGAGTTGAAGACTCCAGGGACCCATGTGATGATGGCGAATATACGAGTAGAACCGACTTTAATCGATAAAGTTAAAGCTGCTCAAGCTACAGACCTGGAGCTGATGCGTATGAGGAAGAAAGTGCAAGAAGGTGTTATGCCGGAAGCAAGAATCGATGAAGAAGGAATACTTCGAGTCAACTCCAGACTTTGTGTTCCTAACAACCCTGATTTAAAGTATGAAATCATGATGGAGGCGCACAACACACCGTTTGCAATCCATCCTGGAAGTACCAAAATGTATCATGATCTTCGTCATACATTTTGGTGGAGCAATATGAAGAGAGAGATAGCGTTGTTTATCTCAAGGTGTCTAACTTGTCAACGAGTCAAAGCGGAGCATCAAGTACCAAAAGGTCCATTGCAACCACTTGAAATTCCAGAATGGAAGTGGGAGCACATTACCATGGATTTCGTTACCGGTCTTCCTAGGGTTTCTCAAGGTATTGATGCGATTTGGGTCATTGTTGATAGATTGACCAAGTCTGCTCATTTCTTACCGATACGAGAAACTTATACACTTGAACGTCTTGCTCGTATGTACATAAACGAGATTGTAAGACTGCATGGTATGCCAGTATCCATAGTTTCTGATCGAGACCCAAGATTCACTTCACGATTTTGGGTTAGTTTACAAAAAGCTATGGGCACGGAGTTACGATTTAGTTCAGCATATCATCCTCAGACGGACGGACAATCAGAGAGGACTATTCAAACTCTTGAAGATCTATTAAGACTCTGTGTCTTTGACTTCAAGGGAAGTTGGGACAAGTTCTTACCATTGGTGGAGTTTTCCTACAACAACAGTTATCAAGCAAGTATTGGCATGGCTCCATTCGAAGCATTGTATGGAAGAAAATGTCGTTCTCCAGTATGCTGGGATGAGGTGGGCGAAGCAACGTTGTTGGGACCGGAGTTGGTACGTATGACTACAGAAAAGATTCAAACGATCCGACAACGTATAAAAACCTCACAAGATCGACAAAAGAGTTATGCTGATCTTCATCGAAAGGACGTGGAATTTGATGTAGGAGATCATGTGTTCTTACGTGTTGCTCCATGGAAAGGAGTTACGAGATTTGGAAAGAGAGGAAAGCTAAATCCTCGATTCATCGGTCCATTTTTAATCCTCGATCGAGTAGGAACTGTGGCTTATAGACTCGCTTTACCGCCAAGTATGTCTCGTGTTCATAACGTTTTCCACATATCCATGTTACGCAAATATGTGGAAGACCCGAACCACATTATTGAGTTAGAACCGGACGAAATAGCGGAGGATTTGACGTATGAAGAAGTTCCTGTTCAAATCTTGGATAAGAAGGAACATATTCTACGCTCCAAGGTTATACCTCAAGTCAAAGTTTTGTGGAGAAACCACGATGTTGAGGAAATGACTTGGGAGTTAGAATCAGAAATGAAATCAAGGTATCCTTACCTCTTCGACATACCAGGTACGTACCCTAATTTCGAGGGCGAAATTTCATAAGAAGGGGAGGTTGTAAGACCCCAATTTTTATAAATAAAGATGAATTTTCTATAAATATCATTTTTGAATATTATGGAGTTAATTTGATATAATGTTATAGTTGTGGGTAATATTTATAAATTTTGCAAAGTAAGCAAGTTGTTATAAAATATTCGTTTGGTCGGGGAATATTCTTTTTGTCGGGGAATATTCGTACGACGGCACAATCATTGGTGGACCCCACAACGAAATTATTGTCGGATTGAGAAAACGACAAAATTATCTTTCTATAAAAATAACGGCTGAGGTATTACGTTAAAATCGTTAAAACTGTTGAACTACTCGGTAGTAAAAGTACAGTAATACGCGTGGTTGCATAGTAGCACACGGTATTGATTATTGATGCTTACGTGAGAAGTCACTCAGCTATACTCAATTATTGCTACAGTAATTGCTGCATCATATCTCTTAAATTATTGTCATAGTATCATCTGTATAATATGTTATATTATTAAATCAATAATTGAGACGTTGTGGTAAGTTTGGTTATTTTATGGGGGGCCATATGTCATCATCTAAGAGTCTCTTCGTCAATAGTAATTACCGTCGTCAATAGTAATTACCTTCGTCAATAGTATTTACCTTGGTCAATAGTAATTACCTTCGTCAATAGTATTTACCTTGGTCAATAGTAATTACCTTCGTCAATAGTATTTACCTTGGTCAATAGTAATTACTTTCGTCAATAGTAGTTGTCCCTTCAATATTACCAAGAGTCATTTGACCCTTCGTTAAGACCAAGAGTCATTTGACCCTTCGTTAAGACCAAGAGCCACCCTCAGTTTTTCTATAAATAGAGGCCTAGGGCTTCATTATTTTTCACGAATTCATTCAAGCTATAGAGAGAGAAAGTATAGAGAGAATAAGAGAGAGAGAATAAAAGTATTCTGCTACATCACTTTTCCAATATCCAGTTCTTTTAAGGTAGGGAATATTATTTCTTTTATATTCATGAAGAGAACTTCTGTTATTCCATTTGTTATTATTCTGTTGGAATAACCAGTATACGCGGTCTACCCTATACTTGGTGACATTCTTCTATTATTCTGTTGGAACATCCTGTCTGTGTGTTTTACACCGGACCTGGTTCCGTTTATTATTCTGTTGGAACATCCTGTCTGTGTGTTTTACACCGGACCTGGTTCCGTTTTATTATTATTCTGTTGGAATATCCTGTCTGTGTGTTTTACACCGGACCTGGTTCCATTATTTATTATTCTGTCGGAATATCCTGTCTGTGCGTTTACGCCGGACCTGGTTCCATTATTTATTATTCTATTGGAATAACCTGTCTGTGCGGTCTATCGCATGCATGGTGATTTCTTTTGTTATTCCATTCTTTATTGTACTCAGTTGGTTAAGTTTTGACTTCTATACTCCATGAAATTTGTGGAATATCCTTGATAGTTGCGTTTCATCCAGTATCTTTTCAAGAAAATATTCTTCTAAGCATTCTTGAATTTTACTCCACAATGCAGTATCATGTTGACAATTTGGACGTTGTTAATTCCTGGATAAATTAATTCTTGAACTTGTTTTATTGAATTCTTATATCATTGTCATCATCCTCATGTTTATAAAATGTTGAAAGTCATCTGTGGCCTGTAGTGCATAGATGGACTTGGTATGATTATGACCAGGGATTATTCGGTATAATCATGACCGTAATGTTACAAATGATGTGGTAAAAGTCCTCATTGGCCCGTAGTGCATTGATGGACAGTTGTTGGCATGATCATGACCATTAATGAATACACGAATATCCTTGGCCGTAGTGCAGGGGTGATTCGATGATGTGGATTATTTTATTAAGCTGAGTCTCAGCGATTACAGTGTTGAAAAACTTTTTAAATCATAAAAGATAGTAGAGTTTATTTTCTACTTGACTCTTTTAATGGATTGCTTGTTCCGCTACAGTTAAACTTGATGTCTATTATATTTTATCAGTTTAACATTGTTGAAGGCTAATGATAATTTATTCTGCATTATCTTAGTCATAATATTTCTTACTGGGCTAGTTGAGCTCACCCTTTCTTTCACTGTTCTCTTCAGGAAATGAGAACGTAGCTGGGACAAGTCGGGGTACGGAGTGATGGTCCGAATGATAGTATTAGTTAGTAGTCCTCACTATTCTATGTAATGGTGTGTTAATAAATGTAATGAGGACTCCTTTTGAGTATGAATACTCTCTAGAAGATAATATTTGTATTCAAACTCACAGTTTATGTTTTGTCGTATTGTACACGACAGATGTATTAATCAGTTGTATTTGTATTCTGTACTATGTATCTGACGACCCAAGATGGGTGATGTATACCTAATTTTGGGGGCGTCACACTTACCGAGAGCAAGGATCAAAAACATTCCTCCTTAAATAACACTCCTTTATTAAATAGCATTCCTCTTATGTGTGCGTGCGTGTGTAAATCAAATAAATTATGTTTGTTTGTTGTTTTATTTTTTATATTATTTTTAACATATTTATTTATTTATTTTTTTAAAAAAAGTATGTATATCCTTCCTAGATCTCTCCCTATATGGCTTGATTTAGATAGCTGTTGTTACATGGTATCCATGAGGAAGGTGGAGTTGATAGAAAAGTTGGTGTGTTAGGTCAGCGTGCAGGCCATAAATTTGGGTTTATATTCAAGGGAAATAGAAAACATTGCATAAAGACAAATTTTCTTATATCTAACCCCTCCCTCTTCAATCAAATAAATAAATAAAGTAAGGGGGTGTTTGATAAAAATTGAATAAATTTAAATTTGAATAAAAAAGATTATTTGATAACTGACATGTCTGAAATATCTTAATAACAAATTTTTATTATTTTACCCTTCTAAAAAAATTTAAACTTATTGTAAATTTATTTAATATTACTTAATATAATAGTTAATATTGTAAAAACAAAAAATCATTCAACCGCTCCGCTCATTCAACCCATTCAACCAAAAAAATGAAACTAAACCATTCAGCCCAAATCGTCTGGATGGCTGACCGATTTAGCCATTCAGACGATTTATTTAAAAAATTAAACGCAATGGCTGAATCGCTCAGCCATTCAACAGAAAATCAACAGCCCCTAAGACAAGTGGGGGTTGGAGGGGTGGGCGTGGGGATGGCCGGGTGGGGTAGGGGGAGCATTACCCAATTTTTAAGTTTTGAGAAGAATCCAATTGGTGGTTAGATCGTGATGGGTTGAAGTGACACTTTAAAACATTTTCTCAATATAAACAAAAGAAAGTGTGGATATATTGTTGTGGTGTAGACCAAAAAAAGCCTCGAGGAGCGAAGACCAAAAACATGTGTTATCACTCTCGTTTGTGTTTATGAATCTCATTTGTTAAGCTGTCAAATAGCAAAAGGAAACTGATAATTTTCAGTCTTTTTTGTATGGAGGTGATGACAAAGATTATCTGAAAATATTAATTTTTTATATAGAAATATTAATTCCCTCAGCAAAACCATTGATTTTAAACCTCTTATACTTATATTTCTTCTTTAGTAGCTTAGCTTGTCCGTTACTTACAACTAGCATACACTGCAGTTGATTAAAGAATAATTTTTACCCTTTCAAGTCTCAGTTTAATTCGCTTAGGTAAATTTATTTTCTTTTATTATGAAAACTTGTTTTGTGGTTATGTGAAATTTATCTGTGAGTTTATTTATTTCTTCTTTGATAAGGAAATTATATTGAATTTCTAAAAAGTAGTACTTTCAAAAAAGAAGAAGCAATTTTAGGTAATATGGAAGAAAAAAAATGAGAAAAGTGATTTCAAGAGGCAAGTGAACATTTATTTTGAGACAACCCAAAAATAAAACCTTTAATTTGAGACTGAAGAGTACATTACCAAATTAAGGAAGTATTTGATAAAAATTAAATGAATCTGAATAAAAAAATTGTTTGATAATTGACATGTCTGAAAAACCTACAGATATTTATTATTTTAACCCTCTAAAAAAATCAAAAAATTGTTATAAATTTATTTAATATTATTTAATATAATAGTTAATATTATAAAATTTTTTTAATAAAAATCATTTAGCCGTTCATTCAGTCCATTCAACCAAAAAAAATAGAACTAAACCATTCAGGCAAAATCGTCTGAATGACTACCGATTCAGACATTCAATTATTTTTTCAAAAAACAAACGCATTGAATATTTAAATCAATCAGTCATTCAACCATTCATCACAACAAACGTTCTCAAGCGTAGAATAATAAATTTGAACATGTGAGGAGGGACCCACACCACTACATGGGCATAATAAACACACAAACACAAGCATATATTCTACCTGAAAACATGGGCTGACCTAAATCCCTTTGATCACTCCCACAATCCCACCTCTTTTTAGCACAAATTACAATACAATCAACCATGACTTTATTGGAAAAATGAATTTGAATATGGCAATACACCAATGTATATCAATTATTGTGATAGTTTTAATAAAAAAAGGAGTAATACTAATGTGAAGATTGAAAATTTCTCATAATTAATTAAAGATTTTAAACCTTATGAAATATATAATTTATTGAACAAAAGTATGTAACTATGTATACATCTCATTGCCTTAATGACTGCTATAGCTGCTATAGCTACAATTTACATACGACTCGATTCTGCATATCCAAAGGATCAGAAGTAGAAGAACCCACCATCAAATTTCCCAAGTACTGGGACTCAAGAAGCTGGTTTGTTGCTTCTTCAATTAGCTGTGATATATCCAAAGGATCAGAAGTAGAAGAACCCACCATCAAATTTCCCAAGTACTGGGACTCGAGAAGCTGGTTTGTTGCTTCTTCAATTAGCGGTGATGGCAACCGGAAAATATACCTCTTTCAGAATTGCTTGGCTGCCCAAGGGAGTTGATATTATCAATAAAAATATAAATGAACGAGACAAAATTGTGAGATTCAGAATCTCAGAAGGGCATATCTTTTAGAAGTCCTGTTTGGTGTAATTGCCGAGATACTCTTTCACTCTTCAACGAAAATGACTAGATGCATGTGCAGAAGAAAGAAAATTACGAGTCTTGCAGCACCAAAGTTAGTTCTACAGCACATTTTGCTAGAAGACCACCCCTCCTACAAAAAGACCAAGAGTTATAAGAAGAGAATACTGCTTAACCTACATACACAGCTTATAAAGAAGTAATATGCTTTAAAAATTTGTTACTACTGCTGAATTTTATAGGAAATTGTAAGGATAATCCTACATAAAGGTAGACATTATAAGTTTCTGTACGTGTAACTGCAGGCATTGATCCAATCACAATGAAAATTCGGCCAACAGATTACAAGTTGCATGCAGACATACGCAAACGCGAGAGTGATACGGGTCGTGATCGTGATCCTAAGACAAAAAGAATGTGTATTGGGTAGAACCGACAGTTGAGATGTATTGTAATACATTGTCGTATGAGGTAAGGGTTGTCATTAAAACATGTATTGGGTGTATAATTTGCATACAGGGGTCGATATGTAACCAAAGGAATTTATGGAAGATTTCTTACTTTCTTTCTCTCTTACTTTCTTTCTCTTGCTATTTTTCTTCTCTTCCTATAATTTCTAGGAGTTAATATGGAGACTCGAACAGCTGTATCATTACATGATCTGTATCAAATATAGTGAGAGGCAGCTATATTATAAAATTTCAATACATGAAATACATGCTTGCATTCTACCAACACTTTGCATGCTTGTTCCAAACGTATCAATATGTTTATAAAGAATAAGTATAATTACACACACACACATTATATAACAATAATAATAATAATACGGGAGTGATCCATATCCATAGCCAACTCTAGCCGTGAGCAAACTTCCGTAAGAAATTCTTGCAGAAGGTGTTTAACACTAACATCTGCCAGATTGGCGGAAGTTATTGTAATACAACTTCCACATGACGTTGGCTCACAGCTAGCGATGGCTATGGATTATTAGGATCAATTGACATTTTGAAGTCAATTCGAGATATTTAAAAAAAATCAAAATTTATAAATTCATTTATTTTTTGACAATACAATTATGAAAATTGTATAAATTCAAAAAGTACTACTAATTACAAGTTTAACACACAACGTTAATTTTGAATTTGAGAATATCTCATATTGACTTTAAAAAAGTTAACTTTTTTTTTGGTTTGACATCACGCTTAAAAAAAATCAAACTTGATCTTAGATTTTAGAATGGAGAGAGTGTATAGTTCCAAATATTTGTTCCTTAGATATAAAGGATGAAGCATATATAAGATAATATCACTGACAGTCCAATAATAATAATAACTAAACCAGCAAGCCTTGGAAACCAAGAAATACCACAATAATGTCTGCTAATACTTCTCCATAAATTACTTAACAGAAAAAAAGGGAAAAAAAACTTCTTAATAAAGTCAGTACTCTAAAGATTACCTGATAAGTGCAGGAAGAGGTCTTTGTATCTTTTGGAGCAGGATAAAGCACTGATTGCAGCATTCAAGTCTGTGATAACAAGTCGGTGCTCTGACTTAGGACTAATTTGCACATGGCCATAATAAGCCAGAAAACAAGATGACTAATTGAGAACCAATACCTTTGTTCTGCTTGAAGATTGACACCAACAGCTGGAGGTGCTGAAATGGTTGAGCGGATTACCGGTCCAAAGACTGCTACAAGCTTCAGTAGCAACTCTAATGAAACATTGACATGCCTACACGTTATCAAAAAAAACAACATTATACATGATATACATGTAACAAATGAAATACAAGGCATCGCTTGGCAAAATATTAGCTTCTTGGTGCATTAGAAAATTAAAAAACCTAGGGTAGGATGTTCGAGCAGAATTTAAGAGAGATTGTCAATATATAATACGTTTTGTAAATTTTGTAATGCCAGCAAGATGTTTTAAAAACCATTTAATACCCGAGGCTCATTGAGCATAATTTTGAAGGGTTACTTGTTTCTTTCTTATCCCCATATTGGAATGCGGAAGTTCTTACAGATAGATTTTATTTATCAAAAATATATCATATAGTTGGATGTTACATTTATGCTCAGAAAAGATATTCCTATGTGGTTTCTCATTTCAGTGCCTTATAAATGCATACATTAACCTTCATTATGACTTCACAGTTGGCTAGCTCAGACACAATCATACAACTATTTCTTTCCTTTTTTTAATTTTTCTTTCGGTGCTTCTTTTTTTTTTTTGAAGGGGGAAGAGAGGGGGGGGTTTGTTTACAGATCGGCTACCTTTCTGCCTTGCTATCCAGTAAGCCCAAAAGCATAGGAAGCAAACACAAAAATAGATCTAAAGTGAGAATCTCCATTTTTCCCATAAGAAAACTAATCAAGTCTGCTTGTACCTGCAACAGAAGAGGTCATTCTTTCAGACTAATATGTGCAGAATAGTAATTATTATGAACCACTAGAATATGACTAGCTACACATTAAAATATTTTAATAAATACCCACAGAATGATCAGGCAACTTTTGCGTGGCATTTATAGCACCCTTAATGTCATTCCGTTCCAAAAAATGTCTCACAACCTGAAAGGCATCAGCATAAATATTCAAACCATCTTTATGTTGGAATTTATATACACAGCGAAAGCAATATAAGGAAGAATATAGAATATCAGCTGTGATTTGTGTGAGGCGCGTGTATCTATGAAATATTTATGGATGTGCACACCTCAAAGAGAATATACAGAGCTCCTAGAGTCTTACCTGTAACTTTGTCAGGCGAGATCGGAGAGTGCTCAAGAATACATCATGATTTTTCATTAGATCTTCAATAACAGTATCATAACTCTGAATCATAGTTTCCCTCCTAATCATCTGCAGATGACTATTCTGTAAGTTGTCAAATAATAAAATTGTTAACTGAATTTCCATTTGACAAAATCTGACGGGTCTGTTTGAGAGCAGAAAAAGAAAAGAAACAAAAATGGTTCTTTTATACAATGCAGGTTCCACTCCAGTAACCATCCTCGAAAGAAAATCTCCCATTAAGATCATCCATATACATATAAATATATAGGAGTCACAGTAATCGACCACATCAGGAAATGTGTTCAGAGAGAACGAGAAAAGCATATCTGACGTGTAATTCCACTGTTTTGAATTTTATGTCCTGGCAACAATTGGGTGTATCCATATCCCTAAACTCTATTAACCATGCCTCTGCCATTGCAACATGATGTTTACATTACCTGTCTAACACATTCTAAACCGGTCTGAGGCTATCTAAACTTTGCAAGAAAGTACAACTTGTGAGCATTAAGATAAAATTTTGTAACGGGGAGCTAGTATAAGAGAGCCCTACTCCCTAGAAAACAATCCAATCGAAATAATAGACACCAATAGGTAAGTGTGAAAAGGAAAATCAGACGAGTAACGAAAACATAAGGTTTGTACAAACTTCGGTTTTTTTGGTTATTTACATAAGGGTCCGCGAGAGCTCAGCAATCCCCCACAAAGAAAAATGTCAACATTCATTCTTTATAGGTTATACCTCATGCATAGACAGTTGTACTTTTTTAAATTTGGTACAATTGTGTATACACAAGGTACAAGATTTCTAAATCTTGAGAATATTTTTTTGTTGGGGACCGCTGAGCAGCCATTCTCTCTTTATAGAAATGGAAACTTTCGTCATTTTTACAAAATTTGATTCTTGTATGCAGCATGGCAAAGAAGATAAGTAAGATGGAAAAGTACTACTACCCTGGGGGATTTTTTAAGTGTCTCAGAAATTTTGCGAGGGGCTGAATGGTGTATGCTGAACCCTTCGACCATGGTGGATGCTTTTGCAGTATCACGTATTATCCGAGGAGGTAAATCAGGTGCCACAATGGTGGGTACTTTAACTGTATCAGACATTACCCGAGGAGGTAAATCGGGTGCCACTATGGCAGGTGCTTTAACTGTATCAGGCATTACCCGAGGAGGTAAATCAGGTGCCACTATGGCGGGTGCTTTAACTGAATCAGGTATTACCCGAGGAGGTAAATCAGGTGCCACTATGGTGGGTGCTTTAACTGTATCAGGCTTTATCCGAGGAGGTAAATCAGGTGCCACTATACCGTTAAGGGTTTCAGGTATTACTCGAGGAGGTAAATCAGGTGTCACTATGTTGGGTGCTTTAACTGTCACAGGAAGTATCTGAGGGGTTGAATCAGGTGTTTGAAGTTCATCACTCTGAAAGTTTTCTCTTCTTTCAAACCTCTCAACCAGACTGCGTGTCCTTCCTCGAACAACTGCCACTGCAAAATGAGAAGAATGAAAAATATTAAAATCACTTCAATGTTTCCTTCAACACTTTATAATAGCATTTATATCAACCTCCATTAACATATTTGACAGCTTTCACTCCCTTGCGCTCATCGAGGGATTCATTACCTGAAAAGAAATGAATATTAGTCAATTTTAAATGACCATATATATACTTAAACTGTCAGTGAACAGAAGAAAGCATCAATCAACTGTCAAAATGGAATATGAATGGATGGAACACTTATCTAATATCAACACTTCAGGATACATGTCAAACTATTCTTCAACGTATGCATGTTTTAGAAATAAACTTTTTACTCCAAAATATATCTTACACTCCTTGGACACTAACTAAAGCACGACCAACAGACCTTGTATGTTAAGCTATGACACTGTTACATGCAGAAGACGCATATTCGTTCAACAATACATGAAGAGAGTCAGAGTGATGTAAAACAAAACTACGTAAAAGGATACTTTTTAAAAGGGACATGGAAGGGAGGGGGAAATTAATCGTCATATATGTAGATAGTATTACAAATATTGAAAGTATTTATGTATTCCTAGCAATCCCTAGAGTGCCGAACTCTTTTATGAAATACCATGTTGTGTCTGTATCTGTATTCTGTGCTTCTTAGATCCCAACATACAATGGAGTGAAGATGTTAAGGACTCTAAAATTAGAAAAACTTTAAAGAGATACAACAGGGAAAGAAAAGCATATGAAGCATTTATGGTAATATAAATGTAAATTATGAAGAAGAGAAATAACCTAGAATTTAAATTTTTTGGAAGCTAACATTAGAAAGACCTAACCCAACTTTATGGGAAAATCCCATTAAAAAATACAATTAAGAATCATCTGCCACCCATGCATCAAGAAACCACAAAAGACAATGCACATTGATAGCCAAAATATAATATGAACTTTCTTTTCTTATTGTTTAATCAAAAGTAACCAACAAACTGGACACTGAACACCGAACCCCACCCCTTCCTGACATAATGCTTGCTAATGCTTATCCACCGAGGGGCATCAGTTTTGGCCGGATAGAAACCAGCTGTTCAAAAATCGAATGCATCAATTTGAGGACAGGTAGATTAAATGAAGAGATTGCACATAATGGATAGTTTTGAATGGAAAAGTATTGAAAGGGCCTTTGAAAGGACTAATTAAATAATATTGACATGTGACCATATATGTTGACCTATTACTTGAAAATTGCCTCTAGTAAAGCAGAATGGAAAAGCTAGATTGTAGCCAAATCCAAACTATTCAGAATAGCTAAGCAGTCACTCCTCAGGGACAGACAGCAAGCAAACTTGGTAAACATTAGAGAAGAAAGAATAAAGAAAAAATACATATAAAATTAAATGTTGACCAAAAGATCACATGCAAAGAGATGGCATTGTGATGGAAGAACAGGAACTTACAATTTTCCTGATTAGAGGGTATCCTCGATAATGAAAGTTTTTCACACTTCTCTTCAACACTTTCAATATTTGTAGGTTTTTCCTCAGAGGATTCTCTAGCATCATCATCAGCTACAAGTCTGCTATGGAAATTTGAATCCCTTGTAATGTCTAAACCACCCTTGATTTCAACAGTAATTGGCAGCCTCTCCACATCTAATGTAGTATTTGATGGCCTCCTTATATGAGATGGCTTCGCTGACATAACAATGCCAGATTTTGCACTAGTAATAGATTCTCCCCGAGATTTGAAAGTTTGTTTCCCATCAGAGCTGTCCCGAGGAACAACAGTAGGAACTACGAAGGATTTAGTAATAGCTTGCCCAATAGGTTTTACAGGCAAGCCAACTGCTGGAACCTGTCTCTGGGTTGGAGATTTATTTATTTCCTTACCATTGGATGAGCTAACAACCTTTGGATATTTAATGGAACCAACTTTTCTTGAAGTGACAAGATTCACACCTTCAGCTTTACATGGAACAGAAATTCAAAGATACTTTTAATATAAAATAAAAACAAACACAAACATAACTGAGTGAAATAAGAATACAAAATGCACCAGTAAACTAATATCCAGTATAAGTGTTGAGGAGAGAGTGCATCTGTGCAAATAAAAATCATCTTGATCCGTTACCATAAGAATAACATAAAACAATGTTGTTTCAGTCTAATTCCACCAATAATCCACCCCAGCCCCAACTCCCCAAAAAAATGAAACAAAGATAACATCTTGTACATAGTTTCAAGGCACCTAATTCAGTTCAGATTCAAAATTGGACTGAAAAAGTTAAACCAGCACAATTTGGTGTCAGCTTTGGCTAGACTTAAAAATCCACCATTCAAGCCATAGCAAACTGTTGGCCGCTATGACATGCCCAATTAGACAGCCTTGAATCTTTATGGATCAACAAAACCTGAATGACCAAGGTTGACCAACAATGAAGTACCCATCTCTCTCTCTCTCCCTCCCCCCAAACAGGAGATGAGGATCATCTGGTACTTGGGGGCATTGGAGAAGCAATATAGGAGAATGATCATTAAATATAACAGATATATTTTGGTAAGGCCCATCATGTTTAGAACTTATATCTGAAAGGACAAGATAAGTACTTACTGTCGACATATATATTCTTAATTTCTTTAGTATCATTATCTGGAGATATGCAGCGCAAACTTGAAGTTGAAGTTGACCTTCTAAAACTGCCTACTTTTTGTAATGAAGTTTCTTGGAAATTCTGTCTTTGCTCACGGTTACTATTTGGCTCAGGTTGTGAACTTTCCCCGTATGGCTCTATAAGCTGTATCAGAAGAAAAGGAAAGGAAAAAGAAAGGGCATAAGAATAATCTGGTTTTTTAACTTGTAAATGAACGTTCAAAAAGGTATGATACAAACATTTCAGCAGATTGAGGTGAAGGGTATTACGGATATATCTGTCACCCAAACTCCAACAAAATTCTGATAATATGAGCCACCCAAAAGTTTTCCATCCTGTATGCAGAGATCACCCAGTGTAGACCATCCCATATCGACTGCGTCATGACAAACTACAGGCTCCCATGAATAAACCTACAGTTCACAGGGCATCCACATGTAAGATTATACTCCTTATGAGAAAGCAACCAAATATTATTTCCAAGTGGAAATGGGCTCACCTTTAAACTATCATCCAATCCAGTGAATAAGGTTCTGCCTTCAGGGTGAAAGGTAATTGAACGTACTCCCATGGACTGGAGTACAGAAATATAAAAACATTAGACATTAATAAAAAATTAGACTTTAAAAAAATAAAAAAGACAACATCCAGTTTCTACATCAAAAGAAAGAGGGAGATGAACAAAGACAAAGATAAAAGCAAAAGACATGCATACTTCTCCACAAAAAAAAAAATTGACATGCATAACCGAGAAAAAAAAGTTACTGACGTGGGTAAAAATAACCCACCAATGGCGAGTTCCCACGTGTTATTTCTAGATCCCTATTAATGAAGGTCATTAAAATAATTTCGTTCGCGGAGTATTCTAGAAGTATATTAAATCCAATAAAGAATAAAATTCTCATGAAATTTAACCAACTAAGGATTGGCAACCTGGAAGTCCTCTAAAGCCAATTAGGAGTCTAATTCCCAACTCTTGAAGGAGAGAACTCCCATGCTATAAATAAGGTATGTTCCAACACATTCAAGGTACACAATCTGAAATCCTATAATAATTCTCTCTCCATATCAGAGTGTTCTGATTTAAGCATCGGAGAGTCCTATCGGAGCCTCTCAACTCTGGTGGACTTTTTGCAGTATTTTCGATGAGATCAAGGCGGTCAAGCGGTGGTCAAATTTAAAGTTTGTGGGTTGACCAAAATCCTAATTTGGAGCTGCTGATTAACCAATCAGATTGGCGTCATCTGTGGGAAGCGAACAAAAAGTCATATTATCTTTCACAATTCAAAAAATCATGGTGAATTCTCGCGCTTTAGCATCAAATCAATCTACCACTATGATCATTTTTTTGGTTGTGAAAGTCATTTCATCATACAACATAATCTTTGGTAGGATATGGATGAATAAATTTAAAGTTATCCCTTTTATGTACCATATGAAATTGAAGTTCCCAACAACAAGTGAAATTGAGGAAGTCAATGGTAATCAGAAAGTGATTGATGATGAGTGGGTTTTATACCTATGATTTGGACATCTTTAAGGCTTAATTCTTTGTTAACTTTAAGTATTTTTAGTGTTATTTTACTTATTTTTGTGTTTGTGTTGTAAAAAACGACTTCGAAAGGTCAAAACATGAAAAATGGAGCTTAGTGGCATTTCTGCAATTTCTGTAACAATAAGCCCGTGTAAAAATCCCGTCGGGGCCAAGTTATAAAGTACACCCGCCGGGGCGGGCATTCCCAGTACAAAAAACCCGCCAGGCGGGGGTGTCGGGAAGAAAGAGATGTGATTTCAGAAGTTGAGTCAAAGAATGATTTGTTTGGCTGATTGGTTCAAGGACTTTAAGGAAGACTCAAAGACACATGAAGGGTGATATAAAAGAAGGAGAATTCACAAGGATTAAGAGCTTATTCCATTAGATTAGATTTCATTAGATTAGGACTTAAAACCCTAGTTTGAAAAATAGATTTGGAGATTAAAGCAATTGAGGAAGCACAAAGGATTCATTGCAGGAGCTAAAGGGGAGACTCAAGAATTTCGTCTACAGATTCTATTCTCTTCCTTATCTTCTACTTTTGTATCTTGAATGTTTATTCAATTGTGGATTATGGATTTTAATTCAATCATGAACTAAATTTTATTTTAAGATTACAATGGATCTTATTGCGTAGCTTATCTTAGTATGCTTCTCTGTTAATTATTGTTGATTATTCTTGGATTGTCTATTATGGTTTGTGCTTATTGCTTAATTGCCTAGCTAACAATTACCGTGATAATTTATATGAAATTGAGAGACGGATTACAGATTTAGATCTGATCATAATAGCATGTGATTGTGTTTTTTGTATGGCGTTGGAATTCATGATTTATGTCTAGGATAGAGATATACTTATACATCGTGAGAACTTGTGCTTTAAATCTATTTAATCGTAATTCACATAGAGATATAGTGAATTAGTTAATTAGGGTGTTCTTCTTAATTCTATCTGTAGATTTAAGTTGATTTGAATATGATGCATTGAGAGATAGTCATATTTATGTATATGTTCTTGATTAACAATTCAGAATAGTGAACATAATTGATAAAAAGTGTATTAATTTAAGTGAAATTGTGATCTTAAATATCCATAATCTGATCTTTAACTAGTGGTAATTTGAATTAGTTTAATTAAATAACTTAATTCAAAAACTTAAATGGATTGTTTAAATAAAATTAGTTTGGTTAAGAGTTGGTACTTGGTAACTGTTATTAATAATTCATCGTGAGAACGATACTCTACTTTCACTTTATTACTTGTTGAACGTGTATACTTGCACGTATTCATTAATTGTGAAATCGATCAACAGTTGATGGGCAAGTTTTGCCTATTGATTCTTTAGATGTGAGAGAAGAGGATAAAGAGCAAACAGAAGAATCTGTAGAGGAACTAGTACCAATTTTATTGGAACATGTAGACCCGTAAAGGAGACTCGTAATACAAAAAAAGATGAATTTTGCACAGAAAAGACATTAGACCATCAATAAAGAAGTGGAGAAGTTGTTAAGAGGCCATAATTAAGTCCATGAATACCCGAAATTAAGGCCTTGAAGCCCAAAATCAAGATCATGAAAACACAAATTAAAGTCACGAAGACTAGAATCAAGGCCATGGAGCTCATAATTAAGGCCATAGAGGCCTAGAATCAAGGCCATGGAGTCCAGAATCAAGGCCATGGAGGCCTAGAGTCAAGCCCATGGAGGACAAGAATTAAGGTCATAGAGACCCAAAATTAGTGTCATTAGCGCAAAGAATTAAGGTCATGCAGGCCTAGAATTAAGGCCATGCAACACAGAATCAAGGTCATGGAGGCCCCAGAATCAAGGCATTAGAGCCTAGAGTTAAGGTCATGAAAGCCTAGAATTAAGGCCTTGGACCCCAGAATCAAGGTCATGAAGGCCCAGAATTAAGGTCATATAACCCAAAATTAGCGCTACAGGCGCCAAAAATTAAGGCCATGGAGACCAAGAATTAGCGTCATGTGCACCGAGAATTAAGGTCATCGAGCCAAGTTTAAAGGCTATGGAGGCCAAGAATTAGCGTCCTGAGCGAAACAAATTAACTCATGAAAAAAAACTATTATTACTCAATTACTCCTTTATAATATATTTTATTATTTTTAAAGGAGTAGGGGGCAAATGATGTGGATAAAAATAACCCACCAATGACGAGTTGCCACATGTTATTTCTAGATCTCTATTAATGAAGGGCAATATAATAATCAGAGCCGGCCCTGGTTAAGGGCCAACAGGGCAACCGCCCAGAGCCCACAGTTGAGGGGGCCCAATTTTTTTTATAAGCTTATGTATTTATGTATATAAAAAAATAAAATAATAAAAAGATTAGCGATATTATGAATTATAAATGATATGTTAGAAAACATTAAATATGATAAGTA
Organism: Panax notoginseng; assembly: GCA_016801055.1. Taxonomy (NCBI): domain Eukaryota; kingdom Viridiplantae; phylum Streptophyta; class Magnoliopsida; order Apiales; family Araliaceae; genus Panax; species Panax notoginseng. The sequence goes on from CM029014.1 coordinate 224,921,441, forward strand.
TAATTGATGATTTTGTATCTAAAAGTGCAACAAGAATACATTTTAAATGATGTTTTGTGGTTTAGATTTCATTGGACAAAACTAAAGAAATACTCACTGTAGTTGGTAGGTTATACTGATTACACTATTGAACTATTAATTTTTTAAATTACACCACTAAACTAATTATTATTTTGAAATTGGGTCATTCCGTTAAACAAAATAAACGGACGTTAATTTTCTATCTACAAAACTAATGAATTACCCACTGTAGTTAACACATTTTACTGATTACACCATTGAACTTTTAATTTTTCAAATTACCCCATCAAACTAATTAAAAATAATTATTTTAAATATTTTTAAAAATTATTATTATTTTAAGTAAAAAATATTAGAAATTTTTTTTTCTTCATAAAATGAGTAGAGTTTCATAAAATATAGATTCAAAAAAATTAAAGTGATTTTAAATTAAATTAATGCCTACTTAATTTTTTAATAGAATGACCCATTCTTAATATTAGAAATTTAAAAAAAAATAGAAATTAAAATAAAAAAAACAGTAAAAGATAAATAAAAAAACTGATTCAATTTTTCAAAAAAGAAATTAATAATTTTTATAAATAAATATTATTTTCAAGAAAAAAATTGGAAAATTCTGCATATTTTTAAAAATGAGTAAAATTTATAAAATATAGATTCAAAAAAATAAACTTTATTTTCAAAAGGAAAAAAAAAAGATTTTTTTTTTAAATCAGTAAGGTATCATAAAATTTTAATTTTTTTAAATCTATATTTTATGAAACTGTAATCATTTTATGGGAAAAAAATTAAAGTTTATAATATTTTTTACTGAAAATAATAATTATTTTTAAAAATATTTAAAATAATCATTTTTTAATTAGTTTAATGGGGTAATCTGAAAAATTAAAATTCAATGGTGTAATCAGTAAAACGTGTCAACTACAGTGGGTAATTCATTAGTTTTGTAGATAAATAATTAACGTCCGTTTATTTTTTTTTAACAGAATAACTCAATTTCAAAATAATAATTAGTTTAGTGAGGTAATTTGAATAATTAAAAGTTCAATTGTGTAATCAATAAAACTTGCCAACTACGGTGGATATTTCATTAGTTTTACCGATTTATTGATATTTTTATTTTGTAGGTACATGTGATGATTTTTTGCTTCGATGACATTTTAAAATGTTCTTCCTTATATTTTTGTAAATTCTTATAATTTTAATAAAAATAATTAGTTGATAATTTATTTATTTATTTATTTAATTTGTATAAAGGGACACACTTGAGAAAATTTGCCCTGGACCTCAGAAAACCCAGGACCGGCCTCGCAGAGTATTCTAGAAGTATAGTAAATCCAACACATTCAAGGTACACAATCTGAAAACCCATAATAATTTTCTCTCCATATCAGTATTCTGACTTAAATATCGAAGAGTCCTCCCGGAGCCTCCCAACTCCTGGGGACTTTTTGCAAGATTTTCGGCGAAATCAAGGCAATCAAGCGGTGCTTAAAATCAAAGTTCGTGGGTCGACCAAAACCTTAATTTGGAGCTGCTGATTAACGCATCAGATACAAAAAGTAACCCCCAAAAAAATTCTTATTTACACTTCTTGATTTAGCTTATTTGGAAAGACTAACATGTAGCGAATAAAAAAAACTTAAATTGACGTCATTGTAAAATTGTAAATTCTAAAAAATTTATATATTGAAACTTGTATAACTAAGAGTTTCCCCTTAAAGTTAATTGATAATTTTGCATTCAGACCCATAGCTACAGCCTATTTATATTCTATGACAATCTTCTGCACAAAGGCAGATCAGATGGAAATGAATTAAAAAGGGGGAGTTCCTTATATACAAGGCAAAAAACAGCCTCCAAAAATAAATGAACACACAAACTTCTATAACAAAATAAAGTTTGTACTAGTAATAATTAAGAACTACAAAAAAAACAATCAAATTTCAAATAGACCTTTTCTTCTTGGTCAATTTTGAAAAACTCAAACACCTCTCTTTAAACTAAATGTAATTAGAAATACCAATCCTTTTTTCACTTGCTTCTTAATATGACGAGGCAAGTTGCCAAAATCATGAATGACTTCACAGTGACTGCATTTTTGTCGTAATCTTTTACATTTTGTTGTTAACTAATAATAATACTTAGCTGCTGCTTACAGAGAAAGCCCCATGTGTGCTACACACAGATGCAAACCCTCACTCATATATGTTAAAAGAAAAGGGATGTAAACTCTACATTAGACAAGAAAATAAGAAATGGTAAAACAAAACAATTTGTTTACTGATGGAATGAATTATCTGGGACTATAATTGTACATGTAACATCCTAAATACCATTTCATGAAATCAATCCAACTACAACAATATTCATTATTTATATTGAAAAAATATATATAATTATAAACCTAAGCTTTTTTCTTCTTTTTTTTCTATTTTTTTGTTGTTTGGAGGGGGGTGATTACATGTTGAAAACTGAACAAAAAAAATACATGTTTGTTTCCCCATTCCAGAAACAAAAAACAGACTTCGTGAAACATGGAAGCCAATTGGGACAAAACATCAAAAATAAACATTATCCTAGCTCCCTTGTAGAGCTACAGTGAGAATTGTGCTAGAGTTTTGTTCAGCATTATGGATCAGACCAATCTAATAGAAAGGTCATAAAAAGTACTTCATCACATAAAATAAAAGGAAGACTTGCATATAATGAGCCAATATTGTGCAGTTTTCAATTATTTTCTTTCTAAGTAGTGTAGTCCTTAGTTACTTTCTTTCCATCAAGTGCACTCTTCGATGAATCTAAAAAGGTGTACATCATTAGGAAGATGAAGTAATGAGGTAAAGGTGGTTACTTTAAAAAAAAATGTTTAACATAAATGATAGTTCAGCACCTGGGGAAAATTCTGAAAGTACAAAAGCTTCAGCTAAACCAGATCAGCTTGAAATCATTTTATGTCCATAAGGATATAAAGACAGTAAAGCTGATTGATCTCGGGAAAAATTATGTAACACTAAAGAAAGCTTGTCAAATACTTGATGATTATCGTCAGTATTTATGTCAAAAGACTCATCAACCAAGTTACAAACATGAAACATCCTTTAATAATAATTAAATGCACAAGATATGTGTATAACAAATCCCGAGGAAGAATTTATAATCCACATTTGAAATTTCTATGCTGGTCAGGAAAAATAAATAATATCTGTAAGGAAGACACACAACTTTGTTACCTCAGATCTCGAAGATCCAATCAGTTCAAAGGTTTCCAAATCCCAAAATTTTACAGTTCTGTCTGCTGAACCTGAAAAGACATAGTATGTTACTACTAAGTAACTAAAAAAGGAAGAGAAAAAGCTAAGGTATACGTGGCAAATGAGGCAAGAGATCTTATAGTGAATCACACTCAGATTTTACGGACACTTGCCATACCAGGAACAATTACTGGATAAGAAGAAAACTTGAACACATTAAGCAAGTGCATAAAACATGTAACTCAACCAGTGATTAATCCAACCACATATAGCCTTAGCCCTTACGCTATCACCAATCATCACTTTACAATAGGTCACCGTCATTACATCTTCCGCTATATATAAGACCAATGAATTAGTGATGGTTGTTTATGTTATCGATGTTGTAATATTAGCTACCGTCATTATTGTTAAAATATTATTATACTATCCACTACAACTACTATTATAATCAAATAACCAAAAGGACTTCAAATTCTAATAGTGGTTACAATACTGTTGGTTTTTTGCCTTGCCAAGGTAACAATTTATCCAACCAAAAAAGGTAATCCAATATTAAATGAACCCAAGTCCAAGGTTTGCCTTCATATGGACAAACTTACGGATATAATCCATTGATAGACATCTAAATATGTAAATCAAAATTAGTGTTTTCTTCATGCATGAATGTTTAAATATTGGATCAACTATATATACATGCTTTGACTACTGAAAAAGACACCCTATTCTCACAACATCGTGTATTAGCAAATTTCAACCACAAACACAGTTCGAGAAGGCGACTAAGGTGAAGGTAAGGTTAGAGTAGATGAGAAGATTACACAATCGTAGGAACTGTTATGACACAGTGGCAAGGAGGTGAGACCCTAGGCAATTCAAAGGCAAGATTATTCTCAAGTTAGATTTCCTATGGTAGGGTAAGAATATTAAGAAGAGTACCAATCGCGATTGTTCACTCCTATTTACAGGAGAGAAAACATGAGAAGCAGTTTAGGGACCCCAGAATACTAAGTGCTGGCCAGCTATGTGACAGTGCAGCCAACTGACCAAATAAGGTGTATCCTTTTTACTGCAACAAGATGTTCAATATCTGGAGGTTTTTCTAGCTGAAAAGACCTAGTAGTGACTGCATTGCAAATTGCAATATGTGGGATACCGTGGTGAAACCGCAAACTCTCATCTCCAAATCACATATCCCAGGTTAGTTTCCCGAAAGAAAAGGGTAATCCCATCAGGCCATCACCATTCAAGGACCTCCTCTTCTGGTTCTAGTGAGGCCTGGGGAGTGGGGACAGCAGTACCATTATGATGCATAAGTACATTAAAACACATGTTAATACCTCTCTGTATCAGGTTTTATCAAATTTAGACACATCTGTTAATACCTCTCGATATTGTTATTGGTAAAGCTTGATCTAAACTTTAATTCAGAGATGATTATAAAACTATCCAAAAGGGGATCTTACAATTGAATGATGTACGAATTTTCTAAGAGAGAGTGAAACTGTCAGCCGCCAACCGTGGACTAGCTCAAACGTTTTGGATGAACCACGTAAATCTTGTATCTTATGTCTTGTGTGATTGTTTTCTTTCGATTTTTCTTTGCTATTGTCTTCATTGCGTTGTTATTCTCTAACAGGCATAGGGTTTTATCAAATCTTAATAGTGAGACACGTCAAAGACCTAACGCAGGCAAGTCATCATAGTGAGATGAGCATGCAATATCTTTATCTCTATGATTCGGAAGCTATGAGCTGCAATAAAATTGCAAGGTGGGAGTAAATTAACTTTTCTCCTCTTATCTTTAGTAAATGAACTGCCATCACTACTTTCATCCTTCATAACTACATACAGGTTATATGTCATCCTTTCCCTTTTCGATTTTATATTTCCATCTTCGCATATATTTATGTGTTAGGGCTTAGGGTTTATTTGTTTATATTTTATCCATGTTTGTGCAAGTGTGTCTAAGATTACCTATATACAAACTTGTGGGGTACTCATTGGAGTTTGCATGCTTATAATAATGTAAGTAATGATGTGTGCATGGGTGCACTCGCACGCGTATAATAGTTACTTTGAAAATAAAATGACAAAGAAGATAATGTATAAAAAGAAGGGGGAAGCAGGAAAATGCAATTAAGGAAACTAAGAGCCAATAAAGGAAAATTGAAAATGACTAAATCTATAAATCATTTACTTTGATTTCACATACAAACCTGTTGCCAGAAGAAACTCAATGGGGTGGAAATCTATTGAGCGAATATGTCCCTCATGGAGTTTGAAATCATGTAAGAGTTTTCCAGCAGTAAGGTCCCATATCTGTGCAACAGCATTCATGATCAATGCAAGCAAATGATTTTAAGACGAAACCAAACATCTTATACCAAAGTCTGAGTAGTACCTTTACAACATTGTCAAATCCACCAGAGACTACCCAGCGACCGTCAGGAGTGAATCTAACAGTACTGATTCCTCTAGTGTGGCCCTTGTATGTGTGGATGCATTCTTTCTTTCTTATATCCCATATCTTTAAATTAGTGTCCTTGGAACCAGATGCAAAAAATTCACCAAATGGATGGAATTCAACAGCAGTGCAATAGGATCTGTGTCCATTAAGAGTGCGAACCACTACACTTCAAGAATAATACCTAGATTAGAAGTCAAGCAGCATGGAGTTTGTGCAATGGTAATAAACTCCAAGCCGCTGCAACTGACCAATGAAAAACATTTCAAGTAAAACTCTAGCTTTACTCTCTCAAGTCATGATATTAAGACACTGATTAGAGTAATAGTTTTATTAAATTCTTTCCTTCTATTTCTAATCAATGGTACGTGTATCTTTTACTATCTGATAGGTGATTTTGGCACCAAATATGGGACCGGAACCAGCAACCTTGAGGTTATTCTTGACACCTCATTTCTCCCACCCCTTGGGTAGCCGTATCTTTTATTATCATTTAACAAACACAAAATTATGTAATTAAGCTTTCAATCAATGCATTTTTTTAATTTGTTTTTTTGAGTGATTCGTCAAGAGTGAGCAACTTACTCTTTGTTTCGTCCAGATCCCACAGTTTTATCGCACCAGCAGAAGCTCCAGCAACTACAAAAGCTTCCTTGGAATCAAAGGCTACAGATTCTACCGGACTTGAGTGCCCACACAGGCTCTGCATGACGAGGAATAAAAAATAAAAAAACCTTGTTTTACTACTTATGGTAATAGTAATGCTGCAATAAACGGAGCCTAACTATGTCAATACTTTAATAACAATAAAGTGCACAAACAGTACAACAAGTTCATTCATGCATGAGGGGGGTAGAGTACTTACCAAGACCGACCTAAACTTCTAAACAAACCGCATTAAAACAAAGAGTTAATCTCAACTACTTGACTTGACTCCTAGTACTGAAAGACGGTTAGTATCTCAACCATGGGTCTTTCCCTCCCCCCTCCCCCCTTATTGACCCCACCTGGAAGGAGACCTTCTTTGCCCTCCACCTAAGCTACACAGGAAAGGCTCAAAGTTAATCCCAGGAAAGATGAACGAAAACGATTCCCGCGTCCATGTATTGACTACATTTTCCGGTATAGCTCCCAACTTGACTCGAGCTCAATTCAATTGGACACACGAACTAAATGATCTGAACTTGAATATAATTCTAGGCTCGACTATTTAAATGAGACAAACTCAACTCGACTCATCCAAGCTCGATAAACTTCGAATATGACCCAGTCACCCAATAAGAGCTTGAATTAACTTGTGAGTTATACAAGCCAAGCTGAACACTCCGGAATGAGCTCGATTCAAACTAAATTAAGCTCAAACTTGATGAATACCTTCACTCTTCAAACTCAAAAATTCCATTCATACATTCCTACTTCCATTCCTTATTAACAATTTTATTATTTAACTATTATATTCATCGTATTCTCTAGGTATTAAATAGTAGAGTATGAGCTTTGCCTCAAATGACAAATTTCATTTGCAAATGAGTTTAAAACACAATGCACATAAAATAAAGTTATAAACTTTCAAAGAACCCTACCATTAAAACAAGAAACATTATATTTAATTTCAAAGAACTTTGAACTGACCGTTAAAGCTGTTGGTTTGCCAATAGACCAAAGATTCACTATATGATCATCTCCTCCGGTAATAAATAGCCCACGCCTCTTCTTCGCAATACTTAAGCAGTTCACATTACCTGAATGAGCCATGAACTCCTCTACAGCCATTTCAGTCAAGAAAATCCAGGAAATCTAAATCAACTACTAAACATTTACAGCTAAGATTCTTCAGTCCACTTAAACGAACCCCTTTCAAAATTCAATTCTACCCAAATTTAGTTCACCTGATCTTCAAATACTCCATAAACATTAAAAATTGATAAAGATCTCATAAATCATTCTACTTTTTTTACCTCAATTTCCGTATAATCAAACAGATAATATGTAAAATAATTCAGATGGATGAAAAAAACATAAACTTGAAGTTCATACAGCTAATAAAAAGAAAACCCCTAAATCCAAATTTAAAAAAAAACTCCAAAATTACAGCTCAATTGAGCTGATTAACTTTGAACTTAGCTCAGTTCAGAAGGATACGCAATTTATATCCACGCTTAGCCATTTTCCGACAGACCTTCAACTCCAAAACGACGTCGGTGTTGCTGTGATGATGAGCTGAATTGAGACACAAAATGCAATTTGGAGGCAGCCAAAAGAAAGAGAAAAAGAGAGAAATAGATTCAGTTGTTGCATCTATAGGCTGTGCAAGAAGAAATCCATGGAGAAAGATATGAATAGAAAATTCTGATAAAATTCAGAGATTGAACAGTGGACCAAACAGAGAGATAGAAAGTTCAGAATTTTGCTTTTAATTTTTAGAGTGAGAAACTGTGTGCAGAGAGAGAGAGAAACTAAAGGGAGAGAAAGAGACAGTCTAACGTAACGTGTTCATACCAATGATTAAGCACTTTTCTGTACAGTTTTAGTCGTTTTTCTTGACTAAATTACCCCTCGAATTAGTTGTATAATAGTATCCAATTACGAAAATAGCCTAAAAGTATTATAATCTTCCGACTTTAGTCCCTTACAAGTTGTTTTATTTTATTAAATACTTGTACATTATTCCAATATTTATGGGGATCACTATTTCTAAGTGTATTTTTTATATTTTTACATAGTTCATTCTCACACGAAAAGGGACCCACTAAATACTCATTTAAAAAAAAATCAATGAAAATATTAAAAATACATTTAAAAATATCAATTCTCTATTTATAAAATCAGTAACTCTACTGTCAAATAAAACCCCTCACATACATTCACATGCATATTTTAATGCATTACGTGTAAAGCAAGTCACTTGAGTCATTAAAATATATATGTGAATGATTTTATGTGATAATAGATTTATTTTTATATAATACTTTAATTTTTTGAGGTTTTTTTATGTTGGTATTATGAATATATTGTTGCATGGGACATCCCAACCACAAACTCCAC